>JAZHYW010059213.1:0-29777 GCA_037355805.1 Ixodes ricinus | reverse complement strand
AAGTTCGACATTCGCTTTGCATATCAACTTGTGGAGGCGGATTTCTACCGAAATAAAACAAACATTGCGAAAAAATTTCAGTGAAGCTAAAAACAGAACAAGCTTTTTGGTAGTAGGCGTGACACGTTGCTATTTGGAAGTTGTGAAAGTCGCGCTGAAGATTCTTTGTTTGACCCGAACCAACACACTCTTGATTCAGTATTTTATGAAATAGAGGCGAATGTATTAGACAAGAACCCGCACATCTTTTATTATGGTGTTCGTCGATTGTACTGTCTTGGCTGCGATGAGCCCTTGGTCGGCTGTTACTGTTGGGCGGCGGACAAAAAATCTCACCGGAGAACGGGCGGCGGAGAAAAGCTCACCGGAGAGAAGCTCACCAGTGAAATGCTCACTGCAAAACCGACAAATGCGGAGAAAAGCTCAGTTACGAAATATTTTATTATTGTTTGCACTGCGGTGTTTATATTTAAAACTCACGTCCGCACTTTGCTCAGCGCTCATGCTGCGCTTTTGCGTGTTCGTATATTTGTAAAACCAAGTGTTCTCGTTCAGCCCCAGAAGAATAGCTTACTTTCTAAGAAAAATGGGGAAGAGGCAGACGAATCCACAGTTTTGCGGAATGTGAACATATAAAAAAGTGGGGAACGCTTTTTTTCTGTTAACTTTTACATGGAGACAGGACATTGCCTCAATGTTGAGTACTACGAAAAGCAACAATGTGACCTCCGTCTCGGCACCCGACGACTCCTGACCTCCCAAAAAGTATCAAGTTCGTCTTAGGCCACATAACCGAAAGAGGTCATTGTTTACTACAAAGCAAAAGAAAAACGGAACATAATATTGCCGCGTGAGCAGCTAGCCAAGTAGGCAGCGCGCCCGTGGCCTAACGGTTACCGTGCTTATCTTCGATGCCTGGCCGCGGATTCACCTTCTTATTGTTTCTGTAATGTCGCGTTCTGGTAATTTCGAGAACCCTGTTGCTTATTCGAGGTTAGAATGTTCTAGGCGCCGAACCTTCTACGCCGATTGTTCCAGAAGCCCACGCGTGTACATAAGGAGCTCCGCGTGGAGAGCCGGAGTCAGTCCCGATCCTGCTGTTTCGTCGACATCGACGCCTGCGACGCCAACCTTCTATTTTGTTCGCCCCATTAAACGTTTAGTTTCTTCAGTTATTCACCGCCTCATCATTTGTCATTCGTGACATTATCTTTATCCTTTGGATGCAAAGAAAAAAACACTATTTACAAAAACGAGAAACGATCTGGCCAGAAACCATCATGATGTTCGATAAAACGGTGTTCTACGAAACGGCTTCGATGAAATTGGATTCAATTACATGGCGTTCATTTAAATGACTTTGATAGAACAGAGTTCGATAAAATATCGAGAGCTGCGAAGAAATAATGTTAAAACGGTTTGTAAATGTGAGCTTTTCTCCGCATCTATCCGAAGTCTGGTGAGCTCTTCTCCGCATCCGCCGGATTTCCGGTGTGCTTTTCTCCGCCGGAGAACAGCGCAACACCGAGAGGATCACGGGAGAAAAGCTCACCAAAGAAAAGTTCACCGAAAATCTGACAGATGCTGAGATAAACCCACTCAAGAATTATACGATCAAGCTTTTAAATTTAGTATTTGCGAGTCTATGAGGCCCTATGAAACGGAGAGATATATACAAGATTCGTATATTGCAGACACCAATAGGAATGAAGAAGCAGAAGTCCACAGTTTTGCAGAATGGGAACAATTAACAAAGGGATAGACACGTCTTTTTTCTATAAAGACATTGCCTCAACGTTGAGTTCTGTGAACAGTAACGAAGTGACCTCTTCATTGCACCCGACGACCACAGAGAGCCCCCAAATTGTGGCAGGACCCATCACACCAAAAGTCATAAGTTACTACAAATAAAAAAAAATACGGAAAATAATGTTTTTATTATTCATATACCAAAATAATGCCATTTCCGAAAACGAACATCGTAGGTGAGTTTCCACCGCATTCATCAAGATTCCGATGAGCTTTTCTCCGCGTCGGTCGGTCTTGCGGTGAGATTTTCTTCTATTAGCTATTTTCCGAGATTTGTGACTTCGGCATGGATCTGAACCTTTTTTATATCGGAACCGCAGAAGATCGCACGGGCCTGAAAGACGATGCTGGTTTTCAGCCATCACATTTTCACAAAGTGAGACACCTAAGGTTCTGTTGCGCACTAGAAGGTCACACGCACCTACACCGGACATTTCATCGAACGCCGTTTCATTGAATGCGTCATAGGTTTCTGCAATAAAATTTGAAAATTTCTCATTGTCCTCTCGTACGACAGACGCCTGGATGGCACGACGGAGGACATGCCTGCATGGGGTGTACCCAAGCGGATGGATTCGGGTTCCACCACCTCCCCCTCCACTAGCCCCGAATTTTTCGTTTTGTTTTGTTAGCAACGTTTTTTGGCCGGCTATTAGGATTTTTTGTTTAAAAATACCGGCCAATTGTTGCAAATGAACGTTTCGGTACGGGACGACCACTTTTTCGATGAAACGGCGTTCGATGAAATGTCCTGGAACCTACGCGTTTGCCGTTTTTTTTCCTTCGGGGTTATTTTCCCGATTATTGCTTTGCTCGACGACAACTCGGGCACAGCTTTGTGCCCCTCCCCCTTATTTTTCCCCCTAAAGAGCAATTGGCAAAACACAAAGAAGGTCCAGACTCCTCGATATGCCATATAACGATGCCTACCCTAGCCACAAACCAGTGGACCCCCTCTAATAGACCGACCTCACCAAGCGTTCGCGCATGCGTGAAGCCGACAAAAGTTTAGTTCACAAGAAGCAGGTTGCAGTGTCCGAGACGGCTCGTGCCGTTACGTGCTTTTCACGCGCAGAGTTCCAGCGAGGTTCGGGCACGTGCTGAAATACTAAAGTTCCCTCGATGCATTGCGGCAGCGGTGGCGTAGTCAAACTGCCTGGTGAGATGGGTCTGTTCTCTTTGAGAGTTGCGTTATCTCCAGCGCAAAGTGGGAGCATACAATGTTCGTCGTTTCGTCACCCTTTCTTTGTAACAACTCGCAGGTTTGTGGAAACTTCAACTCCGACTGAGAGCGAAGTTGGAAGCCGTCCGCGCCAATATGGTGCCTCTATTAGCCGCGAGAACGAGCTTGAAATCAGTGTAATGATTGGTTGCTCTATCCCCGCCGTGACGTCACGGGTAGACCAGCGGTTTTGTCCCCGGGAGATTAGGATCGCACGAATAAAAATATAGGCACTGTGGCACTGTAGGCACGATAATTTTTGCCTTGCAAGAATAAGGCAAAAATTATCGTGGAATATACTATCAGCCAATACTAAACCGTTTCCGAAACGGCTAGGCAAAGAAATGATCTCGTCAGGTCACTATCGGAACTAATCGGAACACGTAATTATGGAAGGTATTGTTTTAATAATTTTTTAAAGCATAGCTTTGTGACACTAGAACTACGCTTTGAACAGTAGGTATATAAGACGCAACACTATCTAAACTTGTGGTTATTGATTTTTTGGCATTTCGGCAGTACAACATATAGTTCTGATTCCGTGCCATTTAGAGATCGCACACCGATTTAGAAATTGGGGTGACCGTTGAAATTCGGTGCTCTAGAAAAAAAAAAGATGTGGTTGTGTTGTCTTAGTGTTAATTGTTTATTCTTTCTTTATCCATCACTTGAACCAACACGCTCTTCTCCCAAGTATAAAAAAAAGTTGTGACTCTAATGGCTGCTGATGGTATCGTGAACTGGTTCATTTCGTTTCTTTTTGCGCACAAGGAGATCAGACACTTTTTAGAGTGAGTAGCTTTATTTTTCAAAGCACTGCTTCATGAAAAGTAAGCTCTTAGGGCCGCTATTTAGTACGCAACGCCATTCTTACTTGTGGTAGATTATTTCGCAGCATTACGACACGACACATGGCATATTTCGTTTTGTAATGATGATATGGCATATTTCGTTTTTTGTAATGACGATATCAACAGTCTACATGCTATTTGGAAATCGTATCGTACGAAAAATCTCGGAACGCGAAATAGCCGAAGAACCGAGCCAAATGAATCCAAAGTATCAGGCAGCGAAATGAGGCTGTTTCAGAATCGAAGAGGTCGTGTGGGCGTCTTATTTTAAATCAGGCGATTAACGCAAAAACAAAACACAAACTGTATTTACACTAATAAATCAATTGAATATACATCATTACACAGAAGTGTCTCGAACGGCTTCTGTCTGTCGTTTGCCTCGTTCCGCTCGTGTAGTTCCAATCTTCTAGTTTCTCGTCGTAAATTTTCTGGTGAGCGTCAAATTCTTTCCAATCTGCAACAGAGGCGTTCTCTAACCGCGTTTTTTTTTCTTCCTAATCCGGTAAGAATGGGACAAAGGGCCCCCTTCGCGATGGCCTCGGAGGCCCACAAAGCCATTCTCGCAGCTCGCAGGGTGGAGGGACGGGATGGGTGGGTTAAGTGGGGGAGGGGGCTTTCAGGGTCAAGCCGTCCGCTGATAACCGGAACAAAAAGACAAGCTTTTTCTTTATTTTTGTTTGGAAATAGCACTATATCGCGTAAGCAGGTGAGTACAAAGGCTTCCTCCCCAGAGCCATCTGGATTCCGGAAAAGTTCCTATCGGAGATGAAATTCTACTGAGATATGAAATTCTACCGAGACGCTGGTCGCAGGCAGCGAGTGACAAGCACCTTGCTAGGCCTAATTCCAACCCACCTTGCTTCCGGAACCCGGTGAATCGAGCGTTTTCTTTCGTTTGCTGCTTCATCTTATGCAATCTTGTGCGCAGCAAGAACGAGGACGGAAAGGGGAGAACAAGTACACAACAAGGCGCATTGTCCTTGTTCTCCCTCTCGTCCTCCTCCTTAATTGCTGCGCACAATATTTGCATAATGATGTCAAACCAACTCGCCGAAAACAACCACTCTTTTCGCTGCTTCAAGTCTGGGAAGCTCGCGAAGAGCACGTCGAAGTCTGCTCGTCCGTCTCCGCGACCAAGAATATCCGGGCGGTGTTGGCGCGGCCATCAAGCTATCATAGGATTCCATCGGAACTTACACTCTCAGAAAAAAGGTGTATTGTTACACCCTTTGTGCCATATAATACAGCCCAAAACTTCAGTTGATGTACAGCGCACTGACGTCGACCTGATGGTACTAACTTTCACGAGAAGTTGTACCACATTGTGGTACAACTTATTAAAATAGCTATTGTACGTGTTACTCACTACAAAAAAAAATCGTGTTTTTTTGTGTTTTTATTGCAAAACCTCAGTGCTTTTCTTTCTGTGGTATTTGATACGTATTTTAGCTATTTTATAAGTTATATCGCACCCCTAAAAGCCACTCGTAAAATTTGGGGCCGTGCGTTCCATTATAGTTAGGGTTCCGTGTTTTCGGTATTTATTTTTCTCCACACTCGGGGGCTAGTTATTGGTGTTTATTTTTTTTGTCTCTCAATCGGTGTTTTTAGGTGCCTAATTTTGATGCCGGAAAGAAATCGGTGTTTATCGGGCTTGTGTTGTAAAGAGACCGTTTAAATACTGGAGAACGGCACAATCCCAAGGACAGTTCAGTGTAACTGTGTTCTAAATAAAAAAAAAACAATAGAAGATTTTTGCCGTCAAGCTGGCGTTGTTTCTTTCTTCAAGGAGAGCTGAAATTCGGGGTTTTTCGGTTTCCACCGATTCAGAGAAAACCGCCTCGGGGGTTATTTTTTGTGTTCGGTATATACTGAAAACACGGAACCTTATTTATAGTACGCTTTACGTCGAACTGAAGTTTTGGCGTGCATTATATGGGACAGATGGGTGTAAGGTGTCACCCTTTTTTTTCTAGAGTGTATATACAACTTCCGATCGTTTCCCTTGGCGTATTCGATTTTTTTTTTCGGTTTCGTTCTACGTAGAGCACTATATAGCTCCTACGGAGCAGAGTAGCGCAATCCTTTGATCCGCGTGCGTTGCCGACAACATGGCCGACAGAGCAGGTCGGCGTAAGTCAGGGGTACTCAGGGTTCCAGGAGGAGACTGCCCGCCTTATGGGAGAACACATGTGGATCGACGCAATACGGCGGATTAAAAAATAAACGCCGAGTTCACGCTCTTTGGAAACTAGTCTGTCGGGAAGTTGGTAAAGCACTAAACACTTTTCCAAAGTTTTCATAATATCGGATACGTGTGAAACTTTTGAGAAGGCAATTTTCGAGGCAATGGCGTTTGAAGCAGACGATTCTTGTACGCACCGGAGATGGGGTTTCTGGGTTGGCCGGAGCGGGTCAAGTGAACGGCGTGACGTCGCCGCGTCGTCTGCTGCATGATGCCGCTCAGGCAATTAAAAAAAAAAAAGTTATGTCAATACCTGACACACAACTTCGCGCAAATGATCTAAAATGTTCTTTTATTTTGTCAAAAACTACTGTCTTTCCGTTCATCCCCACAATATTCAAGAAACAACGATTTTCTCATCGTTCCCCACGCATTTGTCACCCGAGTTGGAACCTCAGTGTGTTCGCCGCTAATCGCCGACAGATCGCGTTCAAGATTGCGCTACTCTGCTTCAAAGGAGCTATCTAGTGCTCTAGACCTACGCACTTTTTGCGTGATAGCGAAAACCCAAAATCCACTTGGCGAACAGGTTGTCCTGCTACGCGCCCAAAGCAGACAAGCAAAGCGAAGCAGAGCGGAGAAAATCCTATACGTCAGCATGGAGCGATAGCAGCGCTCCAATCGGTTCCGGCCGGGGCTAATGGGGACAGAAACGTTCGTCTGCTTTTCGAGCAGGAGTGGCTGTGACTTCAGAATGGCGCCAAAGTCTTATTGGCTGATTGACAAAAACAAAATAGTGTGTAGACCTCAAGGCATCTAGCATTGAGCTCTACCCACTATTGTTTTCGATCAGCCAATAAGAGCTCGGCGTTTGTTCTGATGTCACCGCCAGTCCTGAGCAAGAAGCAGACGACTTGCTTTCCGCGTAGATTGGCGTTTTTAAGGTTAGGTTAGGTTAGGTTAGGTTAGGTTAGTTTAGGTTAGGTTAGGTTAGGTTAGGTTAGTGTTAGGTTAGGTTAGTTGAGGTTAGGTTAGGTTAGGTTAACCGTTTCGTGGGCGGTGGGAAGTATACTTACCAATATAAAGATTGGTATAAATATGTCCGTAGGGAAGCTCGCTTCCCATCTGCGGCATGTGGTGCCCTCTGTTAGGAGTTTTTTCGCACTAAGAAAAAATATGTATCTTTCCTGCCGGGGAAGTATTTTTATTTTAACTTTATATCCCGCCAACTGCGTGCGCCAGACGTGCCAGATACCGGAGGCTCTCTTCTTTTCTTTTTTTTTTGCGTTTGTCCCAGACCCCAAATTTGCATGTCAATCGATAAAGGCGCCTATGTCGTCGTTTCACTGTCCTTGTCGGCGCTTGTTTCCCATAATGACCAACTGGCATCAATTGTGCATAAGGTAACCGTGTTCTGGTCACAAAGAAAGCTATATGCTACCGAATTACAAGCGTAGTATGATTGAACGAATCAATTGAACCAACAAATGGATGAATGAAACGAATGAATATGGCAAACGACATAGATTTCTTTTGTCTCAAGAACACATAAAGATGGGACGAAGACGACTGTCACCTGCCCCGAGGTTGTTGCGACCTACAACCAAATAATGGGGGCGTCGACAAGTTCGACCAGCTGCGGGAGAGGTACGCCATCGGACGCCGTGCACGCAAGTGGTGGCAGATTAGTTTTTATTTCTTTGTGGACCTTTCAATTGGCAATGCCTTCGTTTTGTACAACACCGTGGGGTTGCAGAAGAAAGATCAGCTTTCTTTTAGACTGAAGCTCGCAAGGCAGCTCATTTGTGGACACACGTCAGGCAAGAAGAGAGGGAGGACACCGTCATTCCTTTCTAAGGACATGGGTGTGCCCAAAGAGGTCAAGTTGGCCGGAGTGGGACAGCACTTCCCAATCGAAAACTCTAACTACCGCCGATGCCGGAACTGCAGCACCAAGCGGCATAAAAAAAGAACCAGGTACACATGCACTGCGTGTTCTGTGCCCCTCTGCAAGAACCAAGCTTCCGAAAATTTCACGGAAAGTAGCCCACATATGGGGCAGTGGAAAGTGTGCTTCCCACCTACGTAGAAAGAACTACGCTCGTGATAAAAATAAACGCTTCGCTGAATTGTGATACTCAATCAATGTAATGTGCGAATAAAAAAAAATGAAGTTCCCTATATTCCTTTTATAAAATTTGCCCACGAAAGGGTTAAGCTAGGTCAGGTTAGGTTAGGCTTAGGTTAGGTTAGGTTTAGGATAGGTTAGGTTAGTTCAGGTTGGGTTAGGTTACGTTAGGATAGGTTAGGTTATTAGTTACTTTAGGTTAGGTTAAATTAGTTCAGGTTAGGTTAGGTTAGGTTAGGTTAGGTTAGGATTGGTTAGGTTAGGTTTAGGCTAGGTTAGGCTAGGTTAGGGTCTAGGTTAGGTCAGGTTAGGTTAGTTCAGGTTAGGTTAGGTTACGTTAGGTTAGGTTAGGTTAGGATAGGTAGGATAGGTTAGGTTAGGCTAGGTTAGGATAGAGTAGGGTAGGGTAGGTTGGTAGGTTAGGTTAGGATAGGTTAGGGAAGGGTAAGGTAGGTTAGGTTAGGTTAGGTTAGGTTAAGTTGGCGCATAGGTTGGCGTTTTGTTGGGTCAAGTCAATCGGAGAGTGGTTTGGTTGCCAGAATTAGGGAAGAAACTGTGTTTGTCTTGAAATTCTGCCGTGATGTCCAGAGGAAACGTCAGGGACAATCGGATGGGTAAGTGCCCGTTCTCAGCGCTTGACGCGGAGAATTTGCAAGTGGGCCGGACACACTACAGATAGAGTTACTATTGTTATTCGTGAAACATGCGCAGATTTTGTTTTGTATGCGTTTTGAAGACGGCCTTATTCGTGCGGAGGCTTTATTCACAAACGCGGACGATATGTAAAACAACGGCCTCGCGTGCTTTGTCTGGCAGATTTAGGCAGCTGATTCATGGCAGCGTTCAAAGTATTCAGAGTGACGTTATCATAATATTTTTTACATGTAACACTTCTTTTTACAGGGATTGATCGTATTAACAACTGCGTTCGAAAAGGCGCGGGGAAATTATTCGGCCGAGAATGCGACTCATTTATTGAACAATTAAGTAAAATTAATTTCGCGCAACAGATGTTAAGGTAGGTACTTCATATGTGTGTGTATACAATTGTTAGAATCTGTGGCCGAACTTAAAAAAAAAAGCCCAGTGAGAATTGCAAAAGAATCAAATTTGACTTTTACATAAGCATGTCTGCACAGACGATGTGCTAGCGGCCATTCGAGAGGAAATGGAGGAGCACTGCTTTAGCAAAACTGGTTCTACCGGATGTCTGAAATAGCGGCCAGGCTTTTTAAATTGACTCCGAAATTCGGTTTCTGAACCTATCGCGCTACGATTTTGTGCAGCGTTAGCCACAGGTGGTGCATTTTTTCTATAAAATTTGTAAAGAGTGAACTTACGTGAGAAAAAAGTAAAGAAAAAAGAAAGGCTTCACTCCTCTGGAAACCCAGCGAAGCTACGGGTCTTCATTCAATAGGGCGCCCTATTGTTTGAAGACCGGTGGCTTCGCTGCGTTTCCATAGGAGTTGAGACTTTTTCTTTTTTTACTTTTTTCTCAGGTAAGTTTGCCCTTTTCACATTTTATAAAAAAATGCACCACCTGTGCGCAACGCTGCACAAAATCATAGTGCGATAGGTTCAGAAACCGAATTTTGCGGTCGATGTAAAGAGCCTGGCCGCTATTTGAGACACCCGGTGGACATGAATCCGACCTGCTACGAGTGCTGTATGCAAACTGCTAGCGAGTTCGGGAGTCAGGATTTGCGAACGCTACAGCGACTATAACGATCGGTGGGTCCCGTAGTCGCCGGATCGCCGACAACTGTTCACTGCACGTTCCGTAAGCTCGCGACTGAACGCGAATAAACTCTAGAATAACAAGGTGACGCAACCGCAAGCCTTTCAACTCGCCTAGCAACGAACACTCGCTTATTTTTCGCAACAAGGGGCTGCCAGCGCAGGGCGTGCCCCACACCATCAAGCGCCCTGGGCAAACACCGCCCCCCCCCCTTTTATACGCCCTTATTTACTGGGTACAACATCACGTCGTTAGTAAACTAAAGGGCCCCTGAAGACAAAAAAAGTTTTTTTAAAACAGTCTGGTTGGGACACGCGTGTCAAAAAATAAATTTTACGCGAAAAAAAAATTTTTTTAGAGCAATATTGACTGCGTTAGACGCAATTTAGTCGGTAGTCACCTCCTTTCCACTTTTTCTCTCTCTCGGCATTTCGAGCGCGTGGAGGAGAGGTACTCTCCGCCTCTTCGTAGTGGATCGGCTTGGCTGCTTGGCTGGCTTGGCTGCGCCCCGTACGAGAGCCATTGCTACTTCCTGTGTCTGCCGGGCACACGTCGTACCGCGTCGTACAGCCGATTCACACGACGGACTGAATCGCGATTTTCTTCCGCAGACCGTGTACCAAGTGACCGGCACGTCACCGATACCTGCAATCCGCGCCTTGTCTGCGGACGCGCAGACTGATAAAGTCAAGCGCCTTTTTCACTCGCGGATTTTTGGCGGGAGATTGACTTGAAATGCGTTTAGTCTGGCAACGGTACATTGTTTTTGTTTCTGGGCGATGAAAACAAAAGTGGCGCATCGTTGTGTTTTGTGCGTTCGCTGGTTTATTTTGTCGGGCGTTTCTTCGTTCCACGTGTGAAAGGAACTGCAGAAACTTTGTCTGGCTGACGCGACGCAGGTTACTGTACTCCTCCGGGTCCGCGTCAAGAAGCTCCCGTCAAAACTCGTCTAGCACGCCGCGATGATTCTTGCACGTCCAATCAGGATTTCACCAAGCAAGACCTCTCTTGTGGCTGTGGTGAACTTGAGTGTTGTGCACGAGCGCGGAGTGCGTGAAGGCATCTCCAAACGCCCCTTCGCGAGCCCAGAACTTCGTCGCTTCTACGCGGAACCCTTCTCGAGCAGGACCATGCCTGTGTCACTCTCATGCTTTGGGTTAGTAAAGCTAGTGGCGCTTCGCGCGAAGCCTATCACGGTGTTTTGTCTCGATCTGTACGTAACAGCGGCGTACGATTCATTATCGCGGTAGCGAACGTCGATTTCTCTCTTGGACAACGGTGCCACGGTGCGATGCTGGAGTTTCGCGGCACTGTGGGGTGGCGACCAGGTTCGGTCCGTCCTCGCTGGCGTCTGCTCGTCGTCTCACTCGTGTGGATGCGCTTGGGAGACAGACGAACCACAGACATGTCGTCACCGTCCGCGGATCAGTCCGTCATGTGTATCGGCCATGACTAACTAACACAAGCAACAAGCCCTCTTCAGTAGGTCTTCACATATAAACGCGATAAAACTATAAAACCACCCGAGGACGCGATTCGCGTTGCAAGACGGCGACCATGACAGAAAAACAAAATGGCGAAGCTTTTGTTTGTTGCGTTTGTTGTTTTATCCGAACGGAAGTAGCGATTTTGTAAAACGTTTGTAAACAATTACGACGTTCATTCGGTGGATTGTTTCTTAAACCTAAAAATATGTAATTCAAAAGGCGATTTCAAGAGATCACGAAGATTTTATAACCAACATCAAAGCTGTCACTCATTCTATTGGCCAATGAGAAGCTGATTTGAATGACCATCGTTACCAATGAGAAGCCGAGCTGAATGACCTGGAATTTCCGCGCAAAATTTCAAATAAATCTCCCGCCGTGAATATTGCTCTAAAAATTTTTTTTTAGCGTAAAATTCATTTTTTGACACGCGTGTCCCAACCAGACTGTTTTAAAAAAACTTTTTTTTTGTCTTCAGGGGCCCTTTAAGAGTAGTGGCCCAACGCGCGCGTTTTGTCAGACGAGAATCGCATTCCAAAAACAAACGGCGATCGAGCCTATTGGGGAGGAGATCAGACCACGGCGCCCCAAGCGGTTTACTTTAGATACTACACGGACGGGGACAATGAATAACAATGACTCAACGCTCGGCTGGCATTACCGAACGCGGCGTCAGTGTTCGGCTGGAGATTCGTATTCTCTGGTGAGGGGAGGAGGGGCTCTTTGTTACCACTCCGGCCTGCATGAACAATGCTGCATGCACGGTGCCCAGCTCAGCACAAAACCCGGAGTTGGTCAAGCTTGCGTTCTCTGACGACTGCTTTCGGGAGAGAGGAGAGAACCGGCACTTAACGTCACTTCGTTTATTGTTAGTATGTTTACATTACATTGTGTCCCGCGCTCTATTGAAGACGGTGACATGGACATGCCCATAAGGCCTGTGCCCATGTGCGCAGGACTTGTGTTGAGTAAACACCGAGGTGTGGGGAAACAAACGGGTCAGAGCACCTCTATAGTTCGATCTCCTGCCCAGTAGCGTTCTGTCGGGTGCCGTCATCAAATAGATCAAAAAGCGTTTCAAAATTTCAAGGCTGGCGTGACGGCGCCCCCTATTTGATGGCGCCCTGGCCGACAGCGGAGGTTGCCCACCCTTAGGGCCGGCCCTGGCTGCGAGCGCATCACCGAAATACACAAAGAAACTTTCAAGGAACTTATCCACTCTCACTTATACTCTAAGAAACACTCAAATAGCCAATCTCTGTGATCTACGAAATCAGCTCAGCGAATGATGAGGTGGAACATCCGTTTAGGCCTAAAAATGAAGTCTACGCTGTGGCATTACGCAACGCAAGGCGTCGTGCTTGCATTGCGTAATGCCACAGCGCAGACTTACTTTTTGACGTCTAAACAGATGTTCCGCCTCATCATTCGCTGAGCTGATTTCCTTGATCGCAGAGATTGGCTCTTTCAGTGCTTGGTGGGTAAGTAGAGGCGCAGGCATTTTTTAGAGTGTATAACAATTAACGTTACGACCCACCCTCTAAAAAAGGCCTGTGCCTCTACTTTCCCGCACAACTCTCGGAGAGCCAATCAGCGCAACTTACGGAGGCAGCTCAGCGAATGACGATGCCGAAACATATGTTTAGACCAAAAAACGCAGTCTGAGTTGTGATATGAAGCAATGCAAGCGTGACGTTTTGCATTGCTCAATGTCACCACTCAGACCAGTGGCGGTCCCAGACATTGGTTTTAGGGGGGGGGGCGAAATTGGTGTTCAAATAACAAAAAAGAGACATCACACTTTTTTGTGAATCAAGATATTTTTTTTATTAGTCCCACTGTTTGCAATTCGGAAATGCGCAACATGCAAACCTTTGCTCGCAATATAGGCAGTAAAATAAATAAATATTGGCTGTAAAATTAAAAAAAAATTATAAAAAGTGATCGATTTGAGGGGGTAGCAGCCCCCTTCGCCCCCGCCCCCCCCCCCCCTTAGGACCGCCACTGACTCAGACTGCGTTTTTTTGGTCTAAACATATGTTTCGGCAGCGTCATTCGCTGAGCTGCTCCATAAGTTACGGCGATTGGCTGTCCGAGTGTTGTGCGGGAAAGTAGACTCAAAGGCTTTTTTCAGAGTGCAGTGTCTCGTCTTTTACTCCGAGCATAAAAAGAAATAATTTCTTAGCGCGTGATAAAGAAACGGCAATTGTATTTCACCCACGACCTCTTCACCACACCACGAAACTCTTATACTAGGGTGACGTAAACACACCGGGAGCATCCTTCAAGATGGCGTCCGCTGCCCAGTGTACCCAGCCAGATGTCGCTTTTATTAGAGCGCTGTTCTCCGGGCCAGCCTAAAGGCCCAAGCCCGGCCCGGCCCCGGGCCGGGCTCGGACCGGGTGGCACAGATTTTCTCGGGCCCAAGCCGGGCTCGGGTTAGAACAAAATGTTTGTCCAGCCACGGCCCGGCAGGCCGGGTCGTGGCTGGGCAGTCGTGTGCCGCAAATTTTAAATTGTTGAAAACAAAAGTGTGCTCATTGATCTGTTAGGTTCAATGAAAACAAACAAGCGAAATGCGAAATCACTACGACGCCGTTCAAGAAAAAAAAAAAAGACAAAAGAGACGTGTTGCATTTGGAAAGCTTTAAGGGCAACTCCGCTCAATTCCGAAGATTTCGGTATAATGAGTGATTTCGAATTAAAAAGCCCTAGTAAAAGAGACTACGTCGTTTGCTTCGGGGAAAATGGAATATATATCTTTAAATCTAATTTTAAACAGGAGCGGAAATCGAAACCAAAACTTCGGCTCCGTCAGGCATCATTGGCCTCGGGCCGCCAAGTACATGGCCATCACGTGGTACGAGATGTCACGTGATCCTCGGCCCAACGACGGGCGGGATTGGGGCGGGCGTGTGGCAGGCGCGAGTGTCGTCTGCACCGCACTCTTACGACATTCGACGACGTCTGCACAACTGCGGCATCAAGTCTGCGCACGTGGTGTCCGTAGTGTGGACGAAACTCCGAGAGACAATAATCACAGATGGTGAGACGACGACGGTGGTTGTGACGCGGAAGACGGTGGTAACGGCGCGACCACGGCGGGCGGCCGGACGGCTCCCAAGAAGCGTGCTGCGCAGGCGCGTTACGCCAATCACGTGGACACCGCTGAGCGCCAAGAGGGAACGTTGCTGACGTCATGCGCTACGCCCGCCAGGAGAAGTAAAAACAAGCAAAATGGGGCCATGATGATGATGACGTTTAGCTCAATGTTGGCTCCGCCCATGTCGTAGCCCTTGACTGCTGCTCTTGGTTGCGCCTGGATTCGCCCGTTCGAGTCAGCCGATTTCGGCAACTTGGCGAGTTGCAAAGTTTGCCGGACCGTTTAAGAAACATTCAGACAGAACTGCGTCGTAATATTTGACGTGTGGTCTTCCTATGCGACACTGAAAAGGGACTGCATTGTTTTTTTCAAAACCAAAAATGAAGCTGAGTTGCCCTTTAACGTGGATAAAAGGAAACGTATGAATCCCACCAGCATAGTGGGAAACTGCGGACAAGAAAAGGAGGGCTCTTCAGCGCAGGGTAAAACATGAGTGTCTTTTTCCCTGCTTTTCAAAACGAAAAAAAAAAGAAGAAAAAACGTGAGTTTTATTTTGCACTTTTGCAGGGAGCCTTACTCTGGCACCAATGATAAGCTAACTATAGATAATTTTATGCTTATACAGCCTATTTGAAGATCCATTAGCGTGATTGTGATTGTTTCTTCACAAAAAACATGTAGAGAAGAAAGTTATCTGTGAAACGAATTGAACAACGAAAAGTCCAATACCTCTTCAACAAATGCAGAAATAAAATATCGGCCAATTTTTGTTTTCTTAAAATCACTTATGAACTGCATATTTTGCCCATATTCTCGAAAATACATCGTGTAAATCGGGTTATTTACTGTGTCTAAAAAAACTCGGTCCAAGTTTAAAAGAAATGTAGATAAAATAGGCTCGCTTTATGCTTAAACAGTTCTTAGATTAAAGCCTGCAAATTTTTCGGGCTCGTGTATATAATCTGTCGGGCTCTGGCCGGGCTCAGACTTATGTTTAAAATGAATTTGTCGGGTTCGGGCCGGGCCCAGAAAATTCCGGCCCGTGCAGTGCTCTAGGGAGGATGAAGAAGGTGAGGAGGAGGGAGGAGGGAGATACCCTCCCCTCAGTACCTTTCCCTCCTCCTCTCAAGAGCTGCGCTCTAATTCGGCGTTACAAACTGTTGTAAACGTCTTGCATTTTTTTTTTACTGTTTTTGAGACTTTTTGGAAGGGCTGTATCGACAGGGCAGCTCTATCTTTCAAGTAGAGTTCTTGACGCAGTGTGCTGGGGACTGCCCGAGTGTCCGGCATAGCTGTGCCTTCACACACGCGCGACTTTGCTACTCTAGTTTCGCCGACTGATGACATCTCGGCTATTTTACTGCCTGTCGCCTTTTCTTCCCTCAGTGTGGCGTGACTTGGTTTAAGCGTGTCTATAGCGAATGATTTGAAGCGAGATATTGCCCGTTCAACGTGTCTCTGTTGCCCCGCCCTCGCGGCACTTCGATGCCACCGAAAGCTGCCTATAGAGTACTTCTCCACCCAGACATCGACTTATATCCGGTCTCATCATTCTGTTCAGAGTGCTTCAACAGTATTTGATTTGAGTGTGTTATTTGCCTGTACCAATCAGTGGGGTAGCCAGGAATTTTTTATTTTTTTTTCGGGGGAGGGAGTTCAAATGCTGGCGCATAACATAGCGTCAGCTGGACTTGCACTCTAAGAAATAGTGGGTGTATAGGGGTACCAATACGATACCAACTTTCAAGAGCGACTTGATAGTGTGAGGCAGGGCAGTGTGAGGCTGGGCAGGGAGGCTTACGCTTGAGGAAAATAACTGTTTAATAAAGGACGAAACGAATACACATTGAAGGAGCGTGTTCGTCGGCACGCATGACTTAGCGCGCCGACGGCGAGAGTTCAACTGGATCCGCGTGCCCCGAGGTAGCTTGCCCGGCGCAGCGACGTGGCTCCTGGACTAGTGGCGCCCTCTCTCGGTGCACGATTTCACTTGCTCTATGGTCCGAGAAGGGAGCGCTCTCACCATAGCGGGTTCCTTTCACGGCACTCGTGCGCACGCGTGCCCACTCGCAGCGTGGAGCGGGTTCGTTTCAGCCAGCACTCCACGAGTGGTTGCACTCTCCGAGTTCGTTTCAGCGCTGGCACCCCACGCGTGCATGCGCTCGCTGCACCGAGAAAATCGGGAGTGCGCCAAAATGCAATCCCGTCATGCCTCGCTCCGGCGAGGAGCAGGAGCAGACGACGAGGGTTCGTCTGCTACGATGTGTCGCGGAAGCGAAAGGGAAAAAAGTAGATTTCCTGATAGAAATCGCGTCCCGCGGGCAACGGAATCAAATGCGAGCTTGAATTGTGAGCGTCTGCTATTTCATGAAGGAAGCAATTGACAAACCGTGCTTTATTTGCAGGTTTTAAGTCGCTCTGTTGCCGTACAGACGCTGAAATATACCAGTGTGTAAAGAAATTCTCAGAACAAACGCATCAGCGGCCCTCGAGATATGTTCATCACCATCCGTGTGCGGGTAAAAAATTTAACATTTGTCGACAAAACTTCCCCAGCAGAAACCTGTGACTGCCCAATAAGCATCAGAGAAAGCTAAACAGAGTGACTTTACCCGAGGCTTGGGCAACATCATCATGTTTAACATTTACCTACGTCAGCTAACTTGCCCCGTCGTATTTTGTTCGAGTAAACTATCGTTCTCGACGCCCTCACCAAGGCTAATATCTGATCCACCTGTAATGACGATCCAAATCGAAAGCCCCACGAAACGTTTTGCTGGATATTCCAACAGATTAGTTTTAAGCCGTACCCTTTCTGTGGTTCACGCATAATACCATGCTCAAACGGATCAAGCTTCTGCTCTGACAGCATCATCAGTTTTCTTCAGTGTAAGCGGGTGCAAAGAGATCCCAACCAGCTTCTTTGTAGACAGCTGGTCGCGGAAATTTACGCCGTCTGTAACTATCTCTACGACAGCCGAGTTGCTTGAAATCATCGCAAATATAAACTACAGGTTGCAGCGACCAACGTTTGTAGATAAACGTTGGTAGCGACTGCACTCTCGCATTCCCACCCATCACTCCGAACAGAAAGGCGCTAGTTTCGGTTTGAGGTTGGTACCTTTTCTACAACATAAATGGCGGCAGCATCAGTCTTCTGCACTCGGTGCATTGGGCATGTTCGTTTGAGTCCAGTTCTCCGTGCTACACTCTGCGAGTGCGATGCATTCTGGGAGAGAACTGGAACGGTGCCAGTGCGTGTGAAACGAACTCGCTATCAGGCTAACGTACGTAGCCAGCGGCGTTCAAGGAAACTTCGGTAGAGGCCGCCAAGAGTCAAGGTGACGTCACGATGACGTCAAATATGTTGATAACCCACTCCGGCCATTAGGACGGGTACAGCCGTTAACATCCATGTTTCCTGGGGCGCTCTTTCTGCGCTCAAGCGTAGGGTTCTTGTTTCCACCGCCACAAAACATGGCGTTACGATCGACATTGCCACCGGGCTAGCCGGGCGCCGCCGTCTGTGGCAACCGCGGCAACGGCGCGGCGCAACGATCGCCGGCGTCCGATGAGCGTGATCACCGATCTCAATGACAATTGCTGGATCGCGCTTCCCGCTTGTTCGCTGCGGCGCGAGTGAAGCCACCGGACTTCACTCGCTTGGGATAGGATTTGCGGTTTTGCTAGCCTGTTGCCGCGGTTTTTCAGCGTGTTGTAGACAAGTTTTCTACTCGTTCGTCGTCATTCGCCCAAGAAGTTTTTAAGACTCAGTGCACCGTTGAGACTTTCCGTTGTGAACACGTGGAAAATTTTACGAAAGCGCAGTGCCGCAGGAAAAGGCACAACTCGTCGAAAGCAAGTTTCGCCGGTCTGGCGGCGTGTTCAAAGCTTCCTAGGCACGCCGAAGTGCCGTGTCTCTGTGCCTTCGCACGCTTGGATACCGACCAAGAATCGACGCCATGTGAATGTGTTTTGCGAGTGCAATCTGCGTGAAGCCGTATGTGCCTCTGTATCAGCGTCTTACTTTACTCTGACGTCTGTATACTTGCGGCCCTCGCGGTTTAGGAACGAGCTTAATCCAGCGTCCACTAGCGACGGAAGATCTGGAGAAGGTACGTCTTTTTTCGTCCTTAGACGATTTACACAATACCGTGCACAACAGCTCCTCATCACTGATCAGTGCTGGCTCATTATCAACCTACTTAATTGCACTTGACTTTTGAGCACGGCTCGCCTAATTGTAATTGGTCAACGGATTGCACGCGACCATATCGGCCGCGCTTCAAAGATGTTCATCTTCTCGCTGTCTTGTACTTTTGCTTTCGAAAACCCTCCTTGCTCCACAGCGTTGCTCTATTCGTGCTCCCACATAATCCATTAGAGTAGATTTGGAACATAGCCATGGTTAATAGTACATAAGAACACGTACAGATACCCCCCCCCCTTTTATTGATAGCAACTCACCAGGAACAGCTGGACGATCCAGAACTCCGTGGCCGATATATATATAAATGATCTAAAGTCATCTACGCGCGACACAGGTTAAGAACTTTGGTGCGGCGTCAATTCTTGATCGGTATCCAAGCGTGCGAAGGCACAAAGATGCATCACTCGGCGTGCCAAGGAAGCTTTGATCACGCCGCGAGACAGGTAACACTTGTTTTCGACGAGTTGTACCTTTTGATACAGCTTCACGCACATTGCACTCGCGAAAGACATCCACACGGCGTTGATTCTTGGTCGGTATCGAAGCGCGCGAAGGCACAGAGACACGGCACTTCGGCGTGCCAAGGAAGCTTTGAACACGCCGCCAGACCCTTGCTTTCGACGAGTTGTGCCTTTTTCCTTCGTGTTCACAACGGCAAGTCTCAACAATACACAGAGTCTTAAAAAACTTATTCGGCGAATGACGACGAACGAGTAGAAAACGTGTTTACAGCACGCTGGAAAACCGCAGCAAAACGCTGGCAAAACCGCAAATCGTATCGCCAGCGAGGTTGCGTCCGGTGGCTTCACTTGCGGGACCGGGAAGCGCGATCCAGCAATTGTCATTGAGATCAGTGAGCGTGATGAACTGCTCGGAGTGTTCTGCGGAAAACGTGGTGTTCGCTCGGTGCGCGTTAATTTGAATTCCAAAGTTCTGCGTGCTCCTCGGAGAGGATGCCTTGGCGCTACTGCGCTGCGAAATGGTGCGGAAACTCCAACAAGTCGAAAGTCTTGTCGTTCATTCTATTTCCAAAGGAGTTCCGAAGCGGGCAGTAAAGTTTCGTTTTTCGTCGGTTTCGTTTCAAGCCCGTTTCTTGTGGTGCGATCGTGGTTGCGATTTTCAGTCTCGTGCGGAAGAAATACCATGAACACAGCACTTAAACTGCCACCCACGTTTGTTTTCGTTTTTTTTTTCTCATGTAGGAGCGACGTTGCACCCGAAATTCGCAAGCAGATTGAACCGTACCACGTGCTAAGCGCACAGGACGACACAGACATTTTTGGTGCTTTCGTGCCCACAGAACCTTGCCTTACTCTTGTGGGCAAGCTTAAAAGAGTGCTTTTTGGCGTGCATTCTCAATCTGGTACACTAGGATGATGTGATGAAGAATCTTTGTTTGTGCTTTCATGGCAGAACAGTCGGAGAACCTTCTCTGTCCAGCAATCTGCTAGAAGTTCCTCTAGATGTTCGGGGCGTTTACGCCTCTAAAAGAAAAGATCTGCAAAAACCTAATTTTAAAAGGTCTGTAGCTGATAGGAAATCACAGAAACCGTGAAGCGGGTCATCTATCAGCTGAGTTAAATATATATATATATATATATATATATATATATATATATATATATATGTATATATATATATATATATATATATATATGTATTATCCAGATAACACTGAAGTTCCTGCTGATCAAAACTGTGGTGGTGCGATAACTTCTATAAATGTATATATCTTTAAGTGTGCTCTTACGTGTTTCTCGTGCTATCCGTTCTATTGTTCTGCAAATTTTATTATCTGTATTTATCTTCTATTTTATGTACGAGATCTGTGTAAATAATAAACTATGTATGAAAAGTGAATGTGCTCCTTGCCTCCTACCCACTTGAGGAGCAGCTTCTCTGAAGTTGCTCTGCAGTAATTTATAAAAAAAAGGAGAAAAAAAAGATATAAAATAAAAGTTCCAGAAGACAAGAAGGAAATCGAAGAGAAATAAAATCAGACAAGCATACTGGGGCGGGGGTCGAAGCGAGCGACGGCGAACCGGCCGCCTAGGACGCGACAGAACAACTTGCGCCATCTAGGGGCAAATAGGGGCGGCCCGCAGCAGTAGAGGCGGCGACTGTAACGCCATGTATTGAGGCGGCGGAAACAAGAGTCCTACGCTTGAGCGCAGGAAGAGCGTCCCGAGGGAACATGGATGTTAACCGCTTTACCCGTCCTAGTGGCCGGAGTGGGTTATTAACATATTTGACGTCGTCGTGACGTCACCCTACTTTCCTCTTTTTTTTTTCGCTCATCGGTAGCTCTTTTCTCGCTTCGCTCGCTCGGACGGCCGGAGCGCGTTACAATAGCCAAGGCTACGGCTGCTCCGGCGGCTCTTGGTTGGCACTAGGAAGTTCCGATGATACTGACTCATCGGAAAACACTAAGTCTGGTAGTTCAATCCAAGATCGTTATCTTGTAAATGAAGAGTGCGACGGGGCTCTCGTCGTGGGCGCTGGCCCTCCGGCAGTTGAGGTGCCGTCGGGAGAGGCTGCTCTGCACTTGGGCTGGGGAACTCAGCAGCTTGGGTGGACAGCTCTGCTGTGTGGCTCGGCGTGTGGATAACCAATGGAGAGACAGGGGGGACATACCTCTTTATCTGTGACACGTGCACAGTTCGAGGTTGGTTGAGTAGGCGTGGCCCCGTGCCGGAGTCACGAAGGGCCCTAAATGTGGTGGGCGTGGACTGTTCAACAAGTCTGTACACTCCGTTGAAGCGCGGGGCCATTTTCCCTCGAGGCAACGGAGTTTGTTGCTTTACCCAGACGAGGTCACCCACTGTGAAGCCATGGGGGCGGTGGGTGCTGTCATAATGCTCTTTCCGCAACACTTGCTCAGTTTCTATTAATTGGCTGCTGCCTCCTCTCGTTGGGTTGTTGCGTCGGTGATTCGTTCCATTAGACTATACTGCTGGCGCTGGCGATGTTGCTGGAGTGAGACCTTCGGCACATAGCCGTACAGCAGTTGAAAGGGGAAAAACTTGTGCTTGCATTCACCGACGTGTTGATGGCGAAGGCGGCCTCCGGAAGCTTGGCTGGCCAGGACAACGGTTCCAAGGCGCAGATCTTACGTAAGACTGTCAGCAGTGTCCCGTTGCTTCTTTCGATGAGGCCATTACTTTCGGGCCGGTAAGCAGTGGAGTAGTGGAGCTCGACATTGTGCAGACGCACGAACCGTTTGAACTCTGCCGATTCAAAAGCCGATCCATGATCAGAGAGGCAATGGTCGGGGGCGCCATAATTGTAGAATGTTCGATGCAAATGCTGTATAACATCCCTTGCGGATGTAGACAACACCGCACCAGGGGCAATAAAGAGAGTTGCAAAGCCTATGACATTCAAGATATAGCGGTAAGATTCACTGGGAGGCATGGCCACATGATCCATGGCGATGATGGAGAATGGGATGTCCGACGTGGGCATCCTATACCGAGGAGACCAACGTTGAGGGAAGTCGGGCGATTGTATTGTTGGCAAGTCTGGCAAGATGAAACATAGCTTTGTACTGTCTGTTCCATTTTGGGCCACCAGTAGCGTTACGTCGATTTGAAGTTTTGGGGTGTATTATATGGAAAAAAGTGGTGTAAGGTATTACCCTTTTTTAGAGTCTGGCCTGCCTAGTCATGCAGTGCTTGAAGAATAGCTGGGCGCATCACCGACGGAGCCATGATCCGTAATTTGGCGAAGACGTACTGGTTCACAGATTCGCCAAGCGCTTGAGTAATGTTCATAACTCGTTCCTGCCACTAGATTAAAGTCCACTCTGTAGCAAAAGTCTCTTTTAGGGCTGCGCTCCATGTTGTCCATGTATCGTACTGGCTACCAAATGCGAGGTGCCAGTTCCGGGCTGGGCCTTTAAGCTTGCTGGCGGCGATGAGGTGGTTGGTGGCATCTTCCCACGCCGCGAGTTGTTGGACGCGTTGAACGTCTTCCAACCATACCTTGACGTCTTGTTTTGACGAACCCTCAAAGTGCGGAATGGACGCGGAGAGGTCGGGAAACGTAGTTACCGTCGTGGGCTGACGAGGTAGGTGCTGCAACAGAACCAACAGGTTTTGTAGTGTGACTGGGTCCAACGACGGGACAGACAGTGAAGCTTCGCGACGCGCCGTGATGTCTATGGTGAGATGCTTGATCAGTTCCTCTTTCGGACCGGTAATGTCCAGTTGGCGATTTGCGAGCTCTTCTTTGACGAGCTCCACGCTGAGGCGTGACATGGTGATGGCGTCGAGCTGGTCCCACAGAATGCCCGGCATGACTCTTGCTTGGCGTAGCACGCTGTGAAGAGTTGCGTTCACCGAAGGCGAAGGGCGGCCGAGGCAGCGAAGTAGTAGGCTTGTGTTGCGAACGGGTCAGCCTTAGGCGAACGGGCGTGGCTTGGCGAACGCTAAGCGTAGTGCCGAAACCATGTGGGCGTAGGGGCGAGGCTTGGCGATGAAGTAGGCTTGGCGGACGCTAGGCGTGGTGTCGAAACCATGTGGGCGAACGGGCGAGGTTTGCGGTCGGGCTGTGGTGGCTGGGCTGGCTCGTGGTCGTCGACTGCGCCAAATGTGAGGCAGGGCAGTGTGAGGCTGGCCAGGGCGGCTTGCACTTTAGGAAAATAAATGTTAAATAAAGGACGATACGAATATACATGGAAGGAGAGTGTTCGTCTGCGCGCATGACTTAGCGCGCCGGCGGCGAGAGATCAACTGAATCCACGTGCCCCGGGGTAGCTTGATCGGGCAGCGACGTGGCTCCTGGATGAGTGGCGCCCTCTCTCGGTGCACGATTTCACTTGCTCTATGGTCCGAGAAGGGAGCGCTCTCACAATAGTCGACCGATACAACTTATTTATATAGCTAATGTACGCGTCAAAGGCTACAGTAAGACAATCAAGGTTTTTGTTTTGGCCCTGCTGCAAAACCTTAGTGTTCTTTTTTTTCTTATAGACTTTGATAGGCACATTAGCTATTTAATACGTTATATATCCAACAGCTATCAAGCCGCTCGTCAAAGTTGGTATCGCCAGCTCGACGTCAGTCGACTGAACGTCCAAATGTAATCGTAATCGTAATTGTAATCGTAATCGTATCTTTATTGGCTCAGGAGAGCCGTGTAGTTTTGGAAGACGCAAGATTCAAGAAAGAATAAAAACACTTAAAAACACTAAAAATACAGACAGCACAGTTCTTTCAATGTAAGAACTGTGCTGTCTGTTCCTTGTCCCCAAGTGTTTTTATTCTCTTTGATTCTTGTATTTTCACCAACTCGTTCTTTGTTATTTGTTTCTTCTAGGGCTGGGCAGTTGATCGATTAACCTTCCGATTAATCGATTAAGGCTTTAATCGCGATCAAATTTTTTAACCGGGTAATCGGTTTTTTAATCGGTACTCAAAAGGAGTCCGTTCCCAGCCAGGTGCTATGAGCAAGGTTCGATCCTCGCGCTCGCGAAGCATCACATGTTCGAGGATATACATTACAGTTCTGCCGAGGCCAGACGAACAAGCCGGGTCCGCAATTGGTCCCTTTACGACCGCGAAGCTTCACGTGTTGAGGATCTATTACACATCCAGCCCAGGCAAGACAAACAAGCAGAAAAACAAGCTGGGAAGCTAACAACGCCATGGTTACTTGTTCCAGTATTCGGCCCATAAAAATGAACGAGTTCACGAGTATATGAAAGACAATCTCGCTGGAAAGTTTGGGTTTAAAGTAAACTCCAGCGGTGAAGGTTTTAACTCGAAGGAAGGCCACTGCATCATCTGCAAAAAGGCGTTTTCGTACAGTGGAAGCGTAAGTTTGCTGCAGTATCGCCTACAAGCGAAGCACCCATGTAGCTGCAGCAAGGTTCATCCGCCAAAACGCAGACAACAATCAACGCCTTCTTATCGAGGTTCCTTTCTCTGAAAAAAGAAGAAAGCATCGCCCAAGCTCTGACTTCTTGTTTTCCTGTTGGAGAATGTGGACAAACTTCTGTCTTCGGAGCTGGAGCAAAAATATGTGAGTCTTTGAATCGTTGAACTATGTGTATCCTCAAATTCTAAATGTCCTTTGCGCCGTGTAAAAGTAAGTGAAATAAGACTTCAAAGGCAAGACGAGTTGTTGCATTATTTTTAATATATAATTAATAAAAATTAATGGAACCGATTAATCGATTAATTAATCGATCAGAGGGTGGCGATTAATCGGGTTAAAATTTTTAATCGACGCCCAGCCCTAGTTTCTTCATAGTTTTGGGGTGTTACATATGGGACAAGGGAGTAAGCCCCATTCAGTGTTGCCAGGTCTACTGATTTATCAGTAGATCTACTGATTTCGTTCCGGGTCTACTGATTCACCGAAGAAAACGAAAATCTACTGACTTTTTTTTTTAGTAAACATATAAAAAATTATTATTTTCCCCTTCAGTTTTTAGGGTCGCCCATCAAAGGAAACTCATATTCTTCTAGAATTAAAAATGAAGCACTGTCTAGATGGCCCAGAAGCCCATCATATTCGAGTGACTTAGCCGTATATTCATCTATCTATTCACCCAGAGCAGGTTCGAAGGCCAGTCTATAATCTCGCAACCGTAACGTCCCTCTCCCGAGTGAGCCAATCACCTGCGGCGCAGAGCGAGAGGCATGAGCGCATGCGCGTGACCTCTCAGCTGCTCCCAGCTGAACGGAGAGGGCTGCCATTTTCATTCATTCGCCCGGCGGAATGCAAGGGATCGACATGCAAATTTCGGTTCTTTCCTTTTATTTGGCAGGCTCTGCCAAGAAAATGATATAATATTATTCCTCGGTGGCTTGAAAAGCTAACGAATTAAGTTTCTCCACGTTTGAACGCAAACTTTGAGTCAGGCGAAATAGAAATATGCCCGTAGCAGGCAACGCGTAGCCTCTACAGTGCTCCGCGCCGACAGCGTCGCGTCAAAAACCTTCCACAGCCCAGTAAGGAAAGATGGCAGCTTGCAGAGGACATAAAATGGACATGCACGCGCGCAATTGCTAGAACGTCTTGTTTTGGTTTCGTTTCAATAATAGCGACAGGTGGATGTCGCACTGTCGCCCTCATCTGTTGATCCCAAAAGTGGCTCAGTCTCGATTTCAAAGAATAATCCTCGAAATCGCAACGCCAATCAATGCTAATAAAAAAAAAACCATTTGCAGTGCCATTTTATTTTGTCCTTCATAAAGAATTACTTGAGAAGTGGTCTTTTTCATTTTTATTTGTGTTTATTACCATGTTATTTGTTACCTTATACTATTTCTTCGAAGTGTGGTTTAATGGAAATAGCAAAACATGGCAAAACACAGATATCGTAGAATCTACTGATTTTTGTGCAAATCTACTCACTTTTTGGGGATCAATCTGCTGACTTTTTTTTCTCCGTCTGGCAACACTGGCCCCATTAGCCCCCCCCCCCCCCCCGGCCACTCGTAAAAGTTGGCATCGCCAGCAGCTCGACGTCAGTGGACTGAACGTCCAAATGTAGTTTTGGGGTGTTACATATAGGACAAGGGTTGTACCCCTATACACTCCCGCCTATATCTAAGGGTGTCGGGGGAGGGGGGGGGGGAGGGCGTGTTAAAGCCCCATTAGCCTCCCCGCTGGCTACACCACTGGTACCGATTATTTTCCCACTCGCGTACCAAATCTGAAAAAATGAGGACAAAACAATTTCCAATTTTTTTTTAACACTAAGTAGAAAAAAAAACGAAAACAAAATACAAAGAATTGTGAGATCAGCGCTGTGTGTATGTTTTAGTGTCTGTAATTGAGTGAGCGCCTGCTATTGTGAGACGTTTACGCGCTGTGCAAATCTCGATCGGGAGAAGTAGGATCGATAAATGCATCCAGTGCTTGACATCAGTGCCGCCTTGCGCGCCCTCTATCCGAGCTCTACAAAAGCCCGCTTGTGCGTTCTGCGTCCACTGGCATGCGGCGAGGCGAGTCCAGGCTAGGGTCTCGGGTCTGTGCTCCGAGATGGCGCCGTGGGCGGCCCTTGGAGGCGTTGCGCCAGCTCCCGCTGGCTGGACGGCTGCCGCGCGGGTCCCGTCAGCCCTTGCTCGATTCAGTGGACGTTGGTGGTGCGGTGACCGGTGCGCGTCTCTGGCTCCCGGATACCCCGCAGCCCAAAAGGTAAGTCACTTGGCCGCCGAGCGTTAGCCTCCTCGGAGTACCCAGAAGCCACGTGGTCGGGCGACGGTTGTCGAAGAGTGAGACGCGTCGCTCGCTGGCCTCAGGGGAGTCCGGCCGGAGCCTTGGCGCGCGATGCGGCAAGCGGGAGAAGGCTGCGCTAGTGCGACGTTGTTGCTCTCTTGTCTGTCTGCCGTTCCACAAAAGACCTGGGACCGAGTGTCGTGTTCTTCGATGGTGTGCAGTGATATTATTCCTCGATGTCATCCCACTCTGTCCGAGGGCCTAGTCTCGTTGAGGGACACATGATCGAGCACGGGTCGTCGGCTCGACGTAGAACGCTCCGACGAGCTGCAAAGAAAACCCTGCTCATTGTGGGGAAGCCAACTTTCCCGCTGAGCGCAAAACGTCTAGTAGCCGGCTTGAAACGGCTCGACTAAGCTAGAGACGTCTTGGGCTATGCAAGACGTCTAGAAGACATCTTAACAAGACGTCTCAAGATGTCTTGACGTAGACGTCTAAAAGACATCTCAAAGAGACGACTCACGTCTTGAGCGTCTTGTAGCTGTCTCTAAGATGTCTAGGAGACGCATTGCAAGACGTCTTGTAGCCTCAAACAAGAGGGAGCGCTATGATGTCTACAGGGCGGCTACAAGATGACTCAAGACGTCTTAGGCTATCACGTCTTGCCAAGACATATACAAGACCTCTTGCTCGTCTTGCCAAGACGTTGATCAGTGCAGAGCAGCGCTCATTAATGCTCCTCAAACCCACTGAACACGAAGTCGTCCATTAATCGTCTAAAGACTCTTTAGACGTTTAATGGACGACTTCGTGTTCAGTGGGTTTGGGGAGCATTAATGAGCGCTGCTCTGCACTGATCAACGTTTGGCCGCTCATGGCATTAGGAACGCCACAGAGAAAAGCTGAAACCCATGAGAGAAGTATTCGATCATGCTTGTGGCGCCAGATATACACATGAAAATGTTTTCCCAATATTCGGACAACTTTCTGGGAACGTGGAGTATAGAAGATCCGTTTCATCTCTAGTTGTGAATAGGGACGCTTCCGTTTCCCACCAAAAAGTTTACATAACGTACGGAGGTCAAAAACACCAATAATAGAGGGACGTTTCACTGGCTCCGAAGTGACACCTTCCAGTTGGAGCGTTTCAAAACAAGCCTTGGCGTCCGCAATCCGACGGAGGCTGATTTGCGGAGAAGACGCTGAATAGCCGACATTTCGGTCTCCAAATCAATATGTACTCTATTCAGACAAACGTCTTGGAGGATAGGGCAAAAGGCGACTAGGGTCGCCTGACAAGGGCCCGTCCACCCCTGTACAGTCCAGCAGCAAAATGTAGATAAAAAAATAAAACGAATCAAAACAAATGCACCATTACACAAAGACACACTGACATACACAAAATGTGATCGAATAAAACAGAAACACATAAAAATACCAATATAGATTATGTTAGACCTAGAAGAAAACTTTTTTATGGTGTTTTTAAATGTATGTATTGTATTAGAACTATAAAATCAAGGACAGTATTTCAGGATGATTATTTATAAAATGTGCAATCTGGTTAAGTATTTTTTTACTACCATAAGTAGTGCGTATGACGAAAGGTGTATGTGGATGCCCTGTTGATGTAATTCTGTTGCACGAACTCAGGGTGTAGTTTAATCTTGTGGAGCATGTAATATTGCCAATTTCTGGGTGAGTGATTGTTCTACTGTAAGAAAATAGTATTTTATGAAATATGGGCGGGAGTGTTCCCGATATGATACATTGGCAATGGACCGCACTGCTCTTTTCTGCAATAGAAGTGACTTAGATGCACAGATCTTTAAGCAAGTACCCCAAACTAAACTACTTATAATTCCGATTGCCCGTGATAATTTGGGTCGAATCCGATCCATATGGTAAGACCAATTTAAATTTTCTTGAAAAAAATACTCCCAAGAGTTTGTGGGTTTTTTACGTAACCAATTTCAGTGCTCCGAAATCGAATATTTAGATTTCGATTAATAATTCTATTTTTTTTACTCTAAATATTATATATTTCGTTTTTTTTAACGTTTCGTTCCAATTCATAACACGCCAACAACGTACTTAACTCTATCCAGTTGTTCGCAAATGTTTCAAGCTGATCTATGTTCGTACCCGAAAAAAAAAAACATTTGTGTCATCTGCATATAGAGAATAATATCAGGTGTATGTGGTATGTTAACATTAGCATTAATGTACATCAGAAATAGAAGTGGTCCGAGGATCAATCCTTTTAACCCCATAATTACCGGTTTCTGATTTTTCGCCAACAAGAGTGGTGTATTGAATATTTTCTGATAAATAACTCTTGAATGAGTTGTAGGGCAAGGCCTCTTATACCATAATTATAAAGCTTTTAAGAATTATTTCATGCTTGATCGAATCCAAGGCTTTTTTTTAAATCTAGAAATACCCCTAATGTATAGAGCTTGGTTTCAAAATTAGCTAAAATTTTATTCTTAATATTCAGTAAAGCTTCTTCGGTAGATTTCCCTTTCTGAAAACCATATTGCTTTATTACAATGAGATTATGTTTGTTAAAATGATCCGACAGTCTGGAATTTATTATCTTCTCTATTACTCTTGATAATATCGGTAATACGGATATGTGTCTGTAGTTATTTAAAGTATTAATTGGTCCACCTTTGTGTAGAATTGATACTCAGGCGATCTTTAGTTTCGGAGGAAAAAACCCTCTGCCTAATATTTCATCGCAGAGAAAGGAAGACCAATTAGAGTAACAATTGCTTTTATAGGTTCAACTTTTAATTCATCATCGCCGCATGCTCCGCTATTTTTTAATGAATTTATCACGTTCAAAACTTCGGTCTCCGTGGTT
>JAZHYW010059212.1:0-35118 GCA_037355805.1 Ixodes ricinus | reverse complement strand
TAAACGCGCTGTTCCGAACACGTATTACTCATAGAATTTGTATATCTGAAAACAGGAACTCAGTGAAGAAAGGAAAATGCACAGCACGTGACGTGTATTTCCAAAGATGTTGGAGAAATTGGCATTAATCGAGAAGTAGTTATTTCAAGACACATGAAGGCACACTTAGAAGACTTGGACGGATATACAATTTCTGCAGGGAGGATGGTACAAGAATTCCGCGATGCTCTTGATCTAGTGCCTGTTAACGCCGAAGTAAAACGCGACGGAAAAAATAACCTGGGAGAGAAGCCATTCGCACTCAACAATTGACTACCGTCTAATGTCTAGCAAATTGTATAACATATTAGGACACATAAAAAGAAATGAGGAAGGCACGATAAGCTTAGGAAGTTATCATAAGCGACTTAAAATAAAGTTTGGTACAGCAAAACCAGAGGTCCAAATCCTAGAACGAGAAATTGTATCGACCCTAAACGATGCCCAAGTACAAGAAGTATCAGAACGAATTGAGACCATAGCGTCCAGACAACTGGACAGAGAATGGACATATGACGATCTAGTAAACACTTCTAAAAGAAATTGAGAGAAGTTCAAAATCAAACAAAGAGGAAGAAGGAGAAGGAAACACACCGAAAAGCTGGTGGGACAGTGAAGTCAAGACGGCCTTAGCAGGGCGACAAGGGGCCTCAAGGGAACACAGATGGGCGAAGAAAAGGGTGGACACACCCGCTGAGAGTGGCTACCGAAAAATGGAATGCGTTTCAAGAAAGAAAAAGAGAGGCATCTGCTCTAACCCAGGCCAAGATTGGTAGAGCTGGAGTGCAGTAGATGATCGAGGTACATCGAAATGATAAGCAATGCAGCAAAAATGTTCTGGGAGCACATTAATGCACAGGGAAGAAAAACAGAAGGGTTCATTATTCATTGACAACACAAGAGGGGATAAGTGCAGAGGGTGAGGAGGTAAGGGAATTTATTAGACAAACAATCGAGGCAACATTCGGAGAACTTGAACCGAACGAGATTGGACAGAACACAAACAGCACCATGGCACAAGACGAGACAACTAACGAGACAACTGAGACGACCACGGGGGAATGGGACAGAGCAGAAGTAAAGTACCGGCTGGAACGGCGACAGGCCCAGATGGCATAGGAATGAGACTAGTCAAGACACCAGGAACAAGAAGCCAATTAAAGTTAAGACAGGTAGCTGATCAAATAATAATGGGCGGAGAGATAGCCAATGATTGGAGACTAAGCAGACTGAGATTGCTATATAAAGGCAAGGGAATAAAGGATGCCATAACATCATACCACCCAGTAACAGTAACTCCGGTCCTGTACAGACTGAAAATGCAGGTAGTAAAAAGAAGAGTGGAAGAATGGACCAAAAACATTTTAGGTGAGCTACAGAACGGGTTCCGAAGAGGCAGAAGTGTATTCAACTGCTCGACTGGGATCACGTAGCTTTGCGGGCCGCGTTTGCAGTGCGAGCTGCGAGGAGGTTCCGAAGGCGTTGACCGTCTGCCAACGCTTCCGCCGTCTCGTTCGGCTGCTTGCCTCCTGCCATAAGTTTCCCGCAGGAGGCGTCCGCCGTTAAATCGGCTGGAACACTCCCCACGGTCCCATATGGACCCGCTCACTCAGTACGGGCTCTTCTAAAGCCGGGGTCATACTGCTCATACCTCATACAAAAGACAGTCTGCAAACATCGGTCCTTCGTGGTTTGAATGCCGCGTGCCAATGTTTCTCCTTGAACTCCTTGCCATGGAGAATTCGAAACACGGATATCGTGGCGTCTTGCGTTCGAATCTGTTTGCAGACTGTCTTTTGTATGATGTGCAACCAGTGTGAACCCGGCTTAAGTGTTACTGTGGCCCCAGACGCCCCCTCATGTTACCCGGGAAATAGTTGTGCACAAAAGGACAATGCGAATTATGCTCGATCATTATGGCACACACGTGCCGCACATTGGTAAATGCCGTGAAAGTGTTTTTGCAGTGACTGTAGCATCTTCCGGAAACAGTGGTCGCGGTGCCTCCGAAATAAATAAGAGCGTTGACGCTCGTTTTAGTTGTAACAAATTTATATTTATAAAAAGAAAAAAAGAAAACCTCAAAATTGCGAAAATTGGAATTCCTGCTTGTATGGTTTTATTACACTGCGTTGAGTGTTACTTGTTGGGGATCCAACGTCTTATACTTTTAACGCTGCGGACTACGCACCACTTGCGTAACCCTATCAAAGTAAAACTTTTTTTTTCCAGCTCTCATTTACTTTTGCGGTAACTAACTTTTTTTCATTCTTTTTGTTGTTCGATACACGGATGGAATTGTCTGTGGTATAGAATTGTCAAAGAACCCCCAACATGTTCTCAGTGTTGCAAGTGCTCGCTATATCCATAGTCTCATAAAACGTTTCTGTCGTTACCTTTGACGTGAATATTGTAAATATTTTTGCATAATGTACAGAGCGCGACACTGTTAGCGCGAACAAGCGATCGCCGGTTTTTCCAGTTTTTCTCTTTGAAACCAAGGGATGTCATCCAAGCTATTATTGCTACGGAAAGAGCTCATTCAGTTCTATAATGTAAGCAATAAAATTTCGTCCTCGCCAATACTATTTAGAAGTAAAATGCGAAAATGCGCCGATGTCGTGTTCGCGCTAACAGTGTCGCGATGTGTACATTCATTTGATCGTTTTTCCCCCTACCGTGATGCCCTGTGGGGCGATGTAAATACACGCAAAAAATAAATAAATAAGTTTAACTGAGATGCTGAAGAAGTGCCCTGATGTGGCAACCAATCATGAACCGTTTGTCTGAAATAGCAGCGAAACACCGTAGAGACAGACCGCATTTACTCGAGTATGGCCCGCACTATTTATGAACAAGGCCTTTGTATCTATATTCCCGCAAAGCACATATACAGCCAATCATCGCGTTGTGGATAAACAACATAGCGAATAACTAGATCAAGAACATGACTCTCCATACAAATGCAACCTTCCACAGATGGTATCTTTGCACGAAGACGTTATCTCTAGCCTGTAAACAGCTGGTATCATGCTGTCGATCGCAGGGTGATTGGCAATCCGCGTGCTCCGCGGAAAAGCGAACCGTCAGGTTTTCTTCATAAATAGTGCGGGTTATACTCGAGTAAATACGGTAAGTAATGAGATTGAGGGACCGAGGTGCGAGCAGCGAAAAGCCGAGATACGTACGAGCAGGTGCGGTACAGTTAGCACCAGCATATGCAATCGCCGTTTTTTCTCCTCTCACAGTCAAGAGGCCGTCTTGCAGGATAACATAGCCTCGTTGGAATTGGCTAATATGGGGTGCCCCGCGTTAGTACTCTCTTAGTCGACTTAGGAGGCAAACCAAGCTGTTTGGCTCTAAGCTGTATCAGTAATATGCGAACATGTGCCACTGTTCGCGCTAACTACGGTATGTGTCTGGAAGTGTTGCACAGCACTGCGGTCTTTAAGCACGATCGTGAGTGAATTCTGCTGATGTAAACCTTTCAGCCAGTGTATACAGTAGATTGATTAAAAATACGGACGAAACTTTATCCCAAAATTCAACGAAGTACCACCGCGTTTTAAATTTTCTGCCGAGGACACAAGTGCATTAGAGAAGAAACAACTCAACTTACCGTCGCTGAGGAACACCAGCTTTGTCGACGTTCGCGGGAGCTGTTATCAGCGAACGTTAAGAGAAGGCAAACATTGCTGATAAAAGGATATGTAAGGGATGCGGATGTGTGCGTGGGGCAAGGTGGCGAAACCCTTTCAAAGTCGGGCGGCTGCTCGCGCCACCTAGGCAGTGTTTTGAATTTGAACATATAAATTATCATTGCATTAAGGTGAAGACTAATATTAGTGCTATCTCATAGCACATGTATAACATTCGCTATGATTCCTGAACTTTAAATTAGGTGGATATCCTAGGCACTCAGGTGCGCTGCAACTTTTGCGCGCCGTGTAACGAGGAAATAACTCAGAAAATTCAATCTTTCCGCTGAGGCCCGAGGGGCTATATTAAATAGCTTTAACACGCAAGGTTTTGTTATTATCCTTTTTTTGTATTAGAATTTTAATACAAAAAAGCACAAAATGAAAAACAACTAGACATTTGTAGAATCACCTATAACTTTTGATTAAGTTGTCGGATCCGGGCCTGAAAACTTTGGCATCTGTTTGTGACCTCTAGCTCTACCTGCTGGCCGGAGGGGTGGGCGTTGGGCGTGCCTAGTTTATTTTCGCGGTAGCGGGGCCGTGTAAGTCTTCTTTAGTGACACCCCGTATATATATATATATATATATATACGCAAAAGCGAGGAGGTGGCGTTGCGATTTATGTTAAGGAAAACATATCCTACCACGTTGTTAAAGAATTTTCAGTTATTAATTCTCATGTTGAATGTTTGGTTCTGTGTATAAGAAATGCAGTGATTGTTGTTATGTATAGACCACCAACAGGAGATAAAGGTGATTTTTTAATTTTTTGGAAAACTTGTTTATTTTTCTTGCTAACTACCAACTACCGTTTATTATCATGGGTGACGTAAATATTGACATGAACTTAAAAAATACTGCCGCCGCAGAACTGTCTGATATTATAACATCCTTCGGATGTACAAATACGATAGCACTACCCACCAGGATTTCTTCGGGCTGTGCATCTTTACTCGACTTATGTATAACTAATATACACGACACTGACTTCAGTTCTGGGGTTTTTTCCAGTGATATTAGTGACCACCTTCCTATATTCATTTTAACTTCCTTGTCAAAAAAAAGAGTGAACAAACAAAATACCTTTTCCTACCGCAAAATAAATGAACAAACTCTCTCCCACTTTTCTGCCTTGATTGACAGTGCCGACTGGAGCAGCGTTTACGAAGAAGCGAATCCTGATGTGGCATATAATCACTTCTCAAAGATCTTTAAAATATGCTATGACAACGCATTCCCCTAATACAATCCAAAAATAAAAAGCAGAAAGTGAGGAAGCCATGGATAACGGAATGTCTTTATAAAAGAATAAATGAAAAAAACAATATGTACCATGACTTCGTCAAAACACGTGACCAGCAACTTCTGATTCGGTTTAAAAAAGAAAGAAATAAATTAACAGCCGATATAAAAAAAGCAAAACGTGAGTATCATCAGAATATGTTCAACAATATAAGAAACGAGCCGAGAAAGATATGGAACGCAGTGAATGATATCACAAATAGGAAATCTTCTTTCGCGTGTATAGATGAAATTATTATCGATAATAAGAAGTTTGAAGGGAAAGATCTTGCAAATATTTTTAATGCACATTTTGTCAGTGTGGGTGAAAGTGATGAAAATGACGCGGGCGATTTCGTCGTTGACGGAACAAAGCCTTTGCTGAATTCTATAATGTTTAAACCAACTACGCCGATCGAAATTGAAATACTGATTAAAACATTAAAAAATAACGTTGCCGCCGGTATTGACGGTTTTAAATCGGTTCCAGTGAAACACGTCTCACAATCACTTAGTCACATTCTGTCATACATAACAAATAGGATGCTATTAACAGGAATATTTCCGAACGCGTTAAAAACTGCCAGAATTAGCCCAATATTTAAAGGCGGGGAAAAATAGTTTGTACAACTATCGACCGATTTCCATTCTGCCAATCTTTTCCAAAATATTTGAAAATGTAATTTATACTAGATTAGAGGCATTTTTTGTAAGTATAATGTAATAAATGAGGCACAATATGGATTTCAAAAGCAAAAATCTACAGAACAAGCTCTACTTCACATAAAAGACAAAATTATCAGGAATATTGAAGATAAATTTTATACATTAGGTTTGTTTTTAGACTTTACAAAGGCTTTCGACACAATACAGCACAATATCTTACTGATTAAGCTTCAATATTATGGGATACGTGGCGTGGCATTAAAACTAATTGAAAGTTATTTAAATAATCGATATCAATATGTGCATTTAGATAAATCAGACTCTGATAAGTTAGAAGTTCGACACGGAGTGCCGCAGGGATCCATTTTAGGCCCTCTGTTATTTCTTATCTATGTAAATGATATGGCAAACATGCAGGAGTCCCCAGAACTAATTATGTACGCAGATGACACGAACGCATTCTTTAAAGCACGGTCTAAAGATACATTAAAAATATTGGCCAACGAATATTTGGAGAGGCTGGCTAACTGGCTTAAGCGTAACAAATTACAACTTAATGCTAAAAAAACTAAGTACATAATATTTCGTCCAATTAACAAGCAAGACAAAACTTCTATATTGATTAATTTTGATGGAATACCTTTAGAGCAGGTCAAAGATCAAAAATTCCTAGGCATATGGTTCAATGAAGATTTCAACTGGTCGACGCATATACAAAAACTTTGTTCTGAACTATCTAAATCAATAGGATGTATATATAGAATTCATAAACTACTACCTCCATGGTTAAAAAAGGAATTATATTATTCTTTATGTTACTCAAAAATATCATACGGTGCATTAGTATGGGGTACCACAACTATGACAAACTATAATAAAATAATAGTCCTTCAAAAACGAATCCTTCGCATGCTCGACAATTTTCAGGGTAACTGGCGAGACTTGCGTACGGACCCACTGTTCAAAAAATTTACTATGCTAAAGGCTAATAAAATATATTACTTTAAATTACTTCAGCTTATCCAAAAAGAGAAGCTATACCTAATCCCGAAGAATGTTAGCTCAGATTATGCACTGAGAACAAATATCTGGAAAAAACCCAAAGTAAGAACCAATTATGGCAAGCAACAATTGGATTATCAAGTTTTTTCCTTGCTAAACAAAATTGAAGAAAAGGTAAACTTTCAGTGTTCCTTTCCGATTTTTAAGAGAAATGTTAAAGAACTCCTGGTGGAGAGTGATATCGTTTATGAATGAGGAACATAATGTGAAAATGTCCTTTTTTTATGTAACTAGTATTCTTCTTTTTCAATCGTGTCAAATCTGGTATAAGTGTTTACTATGAATTTGTTTGGTTCTGCATGTGCATTGGCAGATGTCCTGTTTTGCGCTGTACTGTAAAGGGAGGTAGAGGCTTCGTCAAGCTGCGATGGCAGCTTTTTTCTCTACCTCCCTTCCTCCCCTTGTTTGGAGAGAAATAAACGAAAAAAAAAATATATATATATATATATATATATATATATCAGTATGTTTTTCCCAACGCAGAATTTCACATTTTAGAATAAAATTTGGTCCAACCGTCAGTGTGGAGAGTTCTATTCGTGTTATGTGTTCATCAGTTTGCTTAGTCATTTTGAAAATTGGGTTTTTATAGTTACATCTAAAAAAATATAAACTAGGATATCTTATTTGATGTTCTTTTCCTTGTCGCATTTTTTAACATAATTATTTTTTATAAATGCATGGCCTTTTTACGTATCTTTATGGCAAATATGTAGACATAAATACAGGCAGCGGTAGCTTACAATATTTCAGTCATTCATTGCGGCTATTTTAAAAGGAACTTTTATTTTGTTCTTAAAGTTCTGTGGTCATTAAACACCCCCTTGATCAAAAGCGAACTCCTCTCATTTCAGACACCTCGGGTGTCTGAAATGTTCCGCTTAAGATTCTCCACGTTGCCTCCAAGTAATGGTAGTATGACCTCAATAAACACCAGTTCGGCTGACCAGTTGAGACCACAATGTATGTTTTTACCAGTCTGAATGGATGTTAGACCAGCTTATCTCCCACGTAGGCTAGCTTTGTTTCTAGTTGCACCAGTGTTTAGACGATTTCACCAGTTTACCTCTAGTAAAATCAACCTATTTTTTTAATTATACTAGACCAGTATGATCACCAGTTGGAACCGCCTGACCAGTTCAATTCATTGTAGGGCATTACTTGGTGGGCCTGATTTGATAATAGGATTGGCGAGCGTAGGACTTCAAATTAAAACTGAGTTCAGAATTGGTATCCCATTCCTCAGTCTGAAATATGATTGCGCTAACAAGCAGCTACGCTGTTGGATGTAAACATATGCGCATTGCAAGAATGTTCACTAAAACAACATGGTTTACTTCCGTTAAATAAACTCAAAATAATATATACAAAAATACGTGTTTACGTTTTAGATGATTCTGGTTTCAAGCTATCACATTGACGGCAAGTTAGAATTTGGATAAAGTTGTAAAAAACAGTACTTAAGGCACATACGTTTTGTTGCGAACAAGTGCGTCTCTGCAGCCTTGAGCTGCCTGCAGTGAGACAACATACTCGTATGCTGGAGCCTCTGTTGAGTAGGCCCTTGAACAGAATTTGGCTAAAGTGAATGTTTTGCAGTATGTTCAAGATCGAAAGTACTCTCTCTCTCTCTCGAGAAAGTGTTTTTAGGAACATGTCAAATGTATTTTGCTCCGCGTCTTTCCAAAGATGTGGCCAGTGTGTTATCTTATAAGTGATCGCAAGGCCGCACAACGACTTGGTTGCAACAAAACGCAAGGGTGAGTGACCTACATTTGCTTACATGTTCTACAACTGTTGTACGTGGCGTGGGAAGCTAGAGATTAGAGTCGACACAATAACACTATGGCAACGTATTCTAGTAATATGGTAAGCAATTTTAGACCCCTGGTTTCATATACGGTATATTCTTTCCTTTTTGTAGCTATGCCCGACACATCGAGTCGACTTTAGGGAAACTGGGGATTCCAGGAGTGCTGTTGCTTTCATAAGATTCGTAACTAACTGGTATACTTTCGAAAACAACAAGACAATAATTATCAAGGTAAGCGTAAAAACAAAAAATGAGGATGTGTTTTCGCGGTGCTTTATGTAGAATTCAATGAAATGGTACATTATAGCTCGCTCTTCAGGCAACGCAAAAAACGACGCCTTCAGTAAGCACAGTCATCCTTGCATCGGCTTCATAAGCGCGCTTTCTGCGACGACCTTCAACGTAGCAAAGCGATCGCCGTGCTTCTCTGGCGAAGGTCGCCCCTCGCCTCGAGGGAACTCTTTGGCACTTCGAAGCGCACTGATGTTTTGCACGTCGACGCTTCTGTTCAGATATTTTATCTTCAGTCACATGCTTTATCTTAGGAGGCAGGGTGAAGACTGCGGCAATTGTGAGTGAGCAGTGGGTTCCGCGACGCACCGATGCAGTCATGGGTCGTGAGCATGCGCGAGTCAGCGACCCGGACATGCTCGCGTCAAGGACGGGAGGACGACACGTGTACTAGATCATATAGCCTTGCGCATAAAGTTTGATGCTGACGGTCAAAGGTGCGTGGAAACTCCGGAGCGTTGACGATCGATTGGAAGGATTAGTCAGCAGACGCAAGGGCTAGCCACCTTCGTCTTTACTAACATATCGACGCTGACGCGGGCATTGAGCACCGCGGCGCAACCGAGGAGCATACATCCACGTAAAGCCCCTCAATACATAGAAGTATTGACATGCTTTTAAGGATACAGCCTGCTTTCATTTGAATATTCAAGTGGTACTACCGTCGACGCACAACTGCGGCAGAGCGTAAACCCTACTTGTTTCCATTATTTTGATAAAACCTCAGAGCCTGGAGCGTATCGTGCGTGTATTGGCGTGCGTTATGGTTTGCTACGCCATTGCCGGTGGAAAGCGTTGGATGATTCGGATTCACAGCGCATACGTCACACTTTTTGTTTTCTCCGGATTTTTTTCGATATAATCGAGACCGATTTCGATTTATTCAGGAAGGGAAAGTGTCCGCATGCTTGCTTTAATTACCAGTCTTCTTTGGGCTCTGCCTCTTTTGTATGTGTGTCTAGTGCCCAGGATTTTTAGTTGTTTTGTTTATTGCGAAGAACCACCTTTGGCAGCCAAATGAATCCCGAGAGGATAGTGTTTATTGCACTCATTTCCGCTGTCTATCGACTACTGGTCGAACTGCTGACGTCACAGAGCCAGTGCGTTATTCCGTTTGCCACGTTATGGTTCTTTTCCTCATGTCGTGAGTCCCCGAGGGTAGCCAGGCTATCCCTTATTACAGAGCCTGTTGCGCTTCGGATCGACGTCAATGAAACTAAACTCGCTGAACTATATATGACTCGCTTCCAGTAGGTCAGCAGTGCATGGCTACTGTCGCGCGCACGAACTTTTTAGGAGCCGTAGTTTCAACAATGTCGCAACAAATAAACTCAAAGCTGTTCGATTTCTAAGCGGTTTTTAGCGCTCAAAACCGATCTTGAAACTGCAACGCTTAAATTACGGATTAGCTAGCGTCGGCTAGGAGTTTACAGCCGCGACCCTAGCTAGACGGTGGCGTTGCGTGGGAAATGTAGGGACGGACAAAGCGAGGGTGTCGAGACACTCAAAAGGACCCCGAACAGGAGATCGGCAAAGAGACACTTTTTGTGATATAAAAAAATCAGTGACAGTAGTAGTCGGCGCCGGCTGCTGTATTTTGTCGGCATGTTTTTTTTTGTGAGCAGTAGAATGAAAGATTACTTACATACAGATTGCTCTCCGTTGCCCCTTAGAAACAAGTATGTTGGCTTGAAGTGAACACGAACAATTTGACATTTATGATTGCGATGTGTTTAATAGTGAATGATACCAAAGTTGTTTGAAAGTAGGGGAAGCCGTTTTTCACGCTTGCAGTTCGGGACAAAGAGCCCGCCGAGCACACAGGCCATAACATTTCTACGAAAAAACGAGAGAGGCGCAGTAGAATACATTGCTGAGGATTGCCAGACGCAGTAAAAGATAACTAGGGTGTTAAGAGAGTTGCGAAAATCAAAAGCCAGATCGTGGGAGAAACAGCTTAAAAATGGCAGAGCTAGCAACGGCAGCTGCAAGACGGCCTGGAAAAGTTGGAAGCTACAAGACAACCGAGATGTAGAGGCTGAGGTTTTGCCTCAACTTTTTTTTTTTTTGGTGCTTTTAGCAGAGCGACAGAACCGTTTCTGCTCTCTCGTCCGATAATGCTCTTGCGGCCTTTGGCGAGATTGAGCTTGAATTTGATGCAGTCGCTGTTGGAAGGGTGTAGAAAACTTCTATATGACCACCACGTTCGGGTACATGCACTGGGGAAATTCGTTAATATTTGTCTCGCTAACCTCTCTGCACCCCTGCGTTATGGACTTCTTTTTTTTTTTTGAGAGCGGAGTGTTTTTTAAAGACGAGACATCACTGTCGATTTTTAATCGCAGTAATCGTCCCTGCCGTCGAATAAAGGTCAGCCGACGCGCTTGCCGCCACATGGCGCTGATCACTGCTTTGTTGGTGTTTGTATGTCATTTTCAGCTTAATTCTGACATACAAACGTTACTGTTGGCAGCACACAATCAATGAACCGGCAGTACTAAGAAACTGTAGGAACTAGTGAGGGTTCGTTCATGCAATTTGCAATTTGTGTCCTATCTGGTTACGTTCGTTGTTAATTTTGGTCAAGGCCACAGTTATACGAAATAAATGATGCACAGAGGAGCATTTCTACCGCCTATGGCCGCGCCTAGTGATACTAATGACAACAAAAAAATAAATAGACCATAGAATACGATGTATAAAAAAAAGCTGCTCGATGCGTTGATTAATAATGGGATCAAACGCAAAGAGCAACGAAAATAGCAAGTGTGACTTTCAGCGTTAGAGCTTTGGAACGTCGACTTTTTGTGAATCTCGGAGGCGTGTTTCGTTCAGTGAATTAAGCCCTTAAGATATATTTACATATCTTTTGCTGGGTAGCCCATTTATTTACTGTTGGGCGTGTTAAACACCTCATATACATGAATTCCACACTATTTTGCCCTTAAAATAAATATTTTAAAACATTGTTTTAGGATTTGAGAGAAGTGGCATGTTCGTAAAGTGCAGTGTGATAGCTGCTTTCCGTATAATAGGCAAAATGAAATAAAGAGGCTCAAGGGAAGCGGCCTCCGGCAAGTTCTGGCTTAAGACGAATGCCAGGCATCGTTTCAAATATCTTGGTAAAAGTTTTAAATAAAAACTTTACCGGCCAATGACCACTTACGCCACCTGCCGGTGGGCACTGGACCTCAGGAGGTCCCGCGTAAGAGCCACAAGGGAACGCACGGTCCGACTGGCAACGGAGCAAGTCAGACTAAGAGTATATATAATTTGGCGGACGGTGTGGATTCGAAACAAGAAAAAAAAGCCGATAGAAATTGGTTATTTACATTCAATTGCGAGATTTGGTGCAGGTTACCATGCTTTCACCCCTCTCTTGAGAGGAGGACCATGCGGCCTGGCCGGAAGTACTCCGGAAAGTGCTGCATCAGGAAAAAGCAGAACAATGCAAAAAATAACACTAAGAACAGGCTACAATGTATTATATAATTTTGTTAGGAGGACCGTCTTTGCCCGTGGAAGGTAGAGGTTTCAGTTGGTGTGCTGAGCTTTGCATGAGGGGTACCTGGCTTACGCTGTGACCAAATTTGTCGGGAACACTTGTAAGCCCGCTAAGTGTGTGGTGGTCCAGCTCCTGGCAATCTGCCTTAAATTTATAATTGCTCCGGCCTTGCATGTTGAGGGGAACGGGGAGGGGTTGTGCCTGGAAGGCGCGTGTCGAAGAGACCAGGGCAGAGCACTTAGAGGGCCCGGCAAACCAGGTTGCTGAGCAAACATGGTGTTTCGCTTGACCTAGGGTTGCGCCAAGGCGGTGGATCGCCAAGAAACTTTAGGAAGCCGTTGTGTCACTTCAAAGCAGGGCCTCGTATTGGTCGTGAAGTTGCGTGCAGTAACTTTACACATGTGAGTTCATACCATCACCCCGCGCACAAGGCGGGTATTAAGAATCCTGTATTGAAGAAAAGCTTGGCGGTCTGTCGGAAATTGCCGCGCTTGCCTGTTGCATTAATTCCTATCTTGACCCTTACGTTAACCCCACGAAGCCGGAGCTGACGCATTCTACCTAGAAGAGGTTTTAAAAGTTGGACAATGTCCGCTTGGCCGATTCAAGTGCCAGGGTGCGCGTCGATTTCTCACGGAAAAGAAAGAGCAGCGATAAGGCGGCTCTGATTTTATATGCCAACTGGAGTCGGCGGAAGAACTACCGTGGTGAATTTCGTCACCGCCGTGGCCAACCGACGCGACGCGTATAAGCGATTCAAACAGCACCTGGATCTACCGTCACGCATATGGATCGAAAATTGTTGCCATGAAGCAGAGAAGGTGTAACAAAGGTCAAAGTGACGCTCAATCTGTGCACCTCGCACAAGCCAAACTGATTGCTAGTGGTCTGGTTTGTTGATATTCATATTCGAGTCCAATACACAATTGAACTCACCACGATGAAGTATGGACACGCGCCGAGCAAGTGATGATACACGCTCTGAACAAAAGGGTATGTTCCTACATCCCTTGTTCCGTATACGACACACCGAAATTTCAGTTCAACGTACAACGTGCTGACGTTGAACGGACGGTACCGACTTTCACGAGCGGCTTGATAGCCGAGTGGTACAACTTATTAAAATAGCTAATGTACGTGTTACTGACTAGAAAAATGTAATCAGAGTGTTCTCGGCCCTACTGCAAAACCTCACTGAGTTTTTTGGATTGTTTTGTAGACTTTCATACTCACTTTGCCTTTTTGAATGAGTGTATATATTTGAAACGAAATATTTTTAGGGATTTAATATTTAGTGGTTTAGGTCAAAGCTGATTTTTTTTTTTATTAATTCGCTGGTTTTTAATTTTTGCGAAGCGGTGGGATCTCAATGTCGATTCTAACCTGTTAGCATTTTACCGGAATCGTTCGCCGTATCTGTTTTTGTGAATTTTAGGTGATACGCGAAATTCGCGAAATTATGTCCTCCTGAAAAATAAGTCGTTTAGAGTATCACAGTTTTAGCCCCTCGTAAAAGTTTGGGCCGTCTGTTCAACGTCAATGCGCTATACATCAGAACTTAAGCTGTGAGATGTCGTATATAGGACGAAGGGTGTAAGAATATGGCCTTTTTTCGGAGATTGTATGAGGTTGTTAAAACAGGAATGTGACAGAGCGTTGTCGAAAGCGGCATGCACGCTTAACCAGCCTATATTTGGTGCAGTGTTGTTGGAATAGCGTTTCAAGAAACGATGCTCTCAGAAGGCGTTCCTTTGAGGAAGCAACTGAGGAACGTCGCCGTTTTTACGTTTGCACCGGTGGGAATGGAACTAGTTGCGTTCCTGATTGAACGGCAAGAGGAAAGGTGCACTCTTGTGGTCGTTGTTGTTTGTTTAAAGAGCGTTGCTAGCAGCGGCTATTCGAAGAAGAACCGTCATCAGTATAACTTGAGTGAGTTATTTCAAAATTTCTCGTAAGAACAATATATGCTACCTTCAACTTGGTAGAAGCTTCCTGACAAGAGACGGTAAAAAAACGCACTCGTTCCCCAGGTTTTTTTTTTTTTTGCTTTCTGACGACAGATTTCGATGGTAGTCGGCACGCTACACATAGTGCACAAATGACTTCAGCACGGTCCATTTTTTTCTGTAAAACCGTCATGCAGAATTGTCTGGAGCCGAAAGTAACGTTGGGTGTGACGTCAACTGAGTTACGCTTTGTTTGTTCCGGAAGACGTACGGAGAGTTAAAACTATTCAACTTCTTGAGACAAGAGGCACGCCGGATATTACGAGTAAATTTGATTGGGGGGGGAAGGGGCATCTATCCTTGCCCTCTTAAACCTTGCGAGAGAGCGGAAGAAGAGCGGTGGGGGGGGATTGTTGCTCGGGAAATAACAAAAAAGGTGCATGGATATTTATAAAAATATTATATAAACCTTATCAGAGCAAACATAGAGATATATTAAAAGTTATATGCTTAAGATGAGTATGTAATAAGATGATATGTAATTCATATTAGAACTAATATGAGATGTTTAAGAAGGCATGTGTCATGTGAGTATGCTATGATATGCATAAGAAGAAACATGTTTCATGACCACACGTAGAATACCATATATTATTCACATTATAAGTTATATGAATAATATAGAGCACGAATCAGAAACCAATCACGTCGAACTGCTGAGGCTACAAAATCAAAACGTATCTAGTGACACGCTCTCTATAAGACTACTTCACACAAGATCTGTCAAGAGGGCCTACAGTTAGTTGATCGTCTAACGGTCATAAAAACATGAGGACTGGTATCGTAATGGCACAGACGTCGGATAGATCGCAACCGTCGTCCACCCGTTTTTCTTCAAAAGCATAGACAAAAAGAAAAAAGTAGCGCGCTCTCACCGCATTTTCCAACGTCCTCCAACTTTTTTCTATTTGGTCCTGTCCGTTAAATAGTGAATTTTATTCACACCCAAGCAAGAGCAAAGTTCATTTTCTAACTGCTATTCAGCTCACACACATTGGTCGTTCCACAACCGTGCCAGTAGAAAGTCGAAGCTCACATAGTAATAGTAATAGTTTATTTTGGCTTTATTTTACAAACTTATAAATTCGTCTCATGAAAGCAATACGCACATACGCATACGCACAACGTGGCGTCTCGCACACCGTGCCGTCTCCTCCAGGTAAAAAAGTTTGCACTACTGCCATCCTCCAGAGCTGGCGTAGCTGCAAGCCGTCGTGTAATATCACAAGGTCTCCAATTTCGAGAGGTCACTTTGATGTTCTCTGTTGAATAAAGCGATCGAAGTTCACTTAGTTACGGTTTACAACTAATTTGCCACAACGTTTTCAGGAACGCTTCTGTCAGGTTTCCAAAGCTTATCTAGTAACTCTGAGTCGGCGCTTTTCATATCGGTGCCGGATTGATTTGGCAGTCATGTAAGTATTTTTTTCCCAACTGAAGTGTGATCGGCAATGTTGTTGGGGATCTTGTATTTTGCTGTGCGTGAAAATCAGTGGTCGAGAGTTGATAACTGCTTCCGCTTCAGTGAGGAGGGTCGCAAACACTTCCTCGCGCAAGAAATTGCAGTTTAATGGTTTTCCGTTGAAGAGGCCTTAACTGACCTAACTATACGATCATAAAATCCATCATACCACGGGACACGTTTCACAATCAAGTTCCGTTGTATCCAATTATTTCCGAAATTATTTATTTTGTTCTTCGTCGCTGAGAATACTCCAAAGCTCAGGTAGGTCTATTTTGGTCCCTTTAAACGTTATCGCATTGTCCAGAATAGGCAACCCTCGGTACGCCTTTCTCACGACAAACCTTCCTTAAGCCCACTAAAACACCTCTGCTGTCATGTCAGTCACCAGTTCCAAGTGTACTGCTCGTGTGACAGCACCACGTGAAGAACGTAGTATGTGTCTGTCGCGGTGTCTTCCTCGCTTTGCCCCAGAGGGGTCCTACGAAGTTCACAATAACCTCAAAAGCGTCCAATGCTCTTACCCGACCCGAAGGAATGGCGCATTTACCTCCGACGTTGCCCTCAAGTTTTGTCACTCACAGTAAATGTATTTGTTGAGTTTTTTCTCCGATCGGTTGGGCTTGTAAGAATCAGTAGAGCTCCCTTAGTTGCACCAACAAAGTGTCTCTGAATCCCGCATGAAGTAACCAATGGTAGGCTTGATTATCAACAGCTTTGAAAGGTGATAATCACTCAGTAGCACAACCGGACACTGTTCTTCGTAAGTTTTTTCGGGGAACTGCTATCTTCCTTGTACATAGAAGTTGTTCATTGTTATCCAGAAATAAGAAATATCTTTCAGAGTGGAGTCTGAGTGAAGCTACTTAGCTCCCTGAAAACACCTGATTTTTTGGTCAAAGGATTAGCGCTGTGAATTCCTTACAAGATACATTTCGGCTGTGATCAGTTCCTCCGCGTTGATGGTCTATTTTCAGCAGTTTTTTCTTCTTAATTTTGTTATGGAGTGGATTGCCCGAGCTGTTGTCCGCCGAAGTAGCATTTCTGAACTATAGTGTTCAACTTCCGGCGTTCTTGCTTAAGTTGTAATCGTGGGCAATGCTGTCGGTTTGAGATTTTTTCTCCCATGTCCTCTTGCAAGACATCTAGAAGTCTGTGTTGTTCTGGCAACCGCAATTGTTCCAGTGAACAGTTAGGTCCTACCTTCAATGACTCTCTCTCTCGAGCGCCTGAGTCGCCGAGATTTCTCGGGTCAACAGGTCTGGAGGGTTTTCTTTTCCTGAGCAGTGTTTTCAAAAAGAACAATCACAGTTCTGCGGAGTTTCGATGACATCTGTTACTGACAAGCTGCTTCCAATTTCTTGCCTCGCCAAGAATCCAGTGAAGAGTTATCATCGGATGTTGTCCGGAGGTGTTCTTGGTGGATGCCTTTCTGCTAGCTTCGCCTTGAAGTAGACGCTCAGTCGCGTTTCGAGGAGACTATCCAGAAGTTCCAGCCGTGACACAAATTCGTTCTGTGGAGTCACCCGAAACATGCAGAGGAGAATCGTAAATATCATAACGCCGGCATGATTCGTTATAATTAGGTGTGCTTCTGGTGCATTGGCATCGGGACTTGCGTCTACGAAAACATGCATTGTTTATATCGGTACCCTCTCAGTTTCACTTCTGTAGAAACGTGGCATTGTGATCTCACACGTCAATCGCAGGTGACACCACATCTGCTAGTCGTTAGTCAGACCATGAGGCAATAGATCACTCCCGTCCACCCTATGTTGCCCGATCCGAAGAAATACGATAATGGCGCGAATGACATAAGGCGGAATGAATTTTAAAGGGTTGTAGGGCACGATCGTTGTCAGTAGCATGAACATATTCATGTCGGTGTGCCTGTTCACGAAGTTAACGAGATCGTCCGCTGCGAACATTTGGAAATCCGTTAAAATGTTCCACTTAAGGCCGAACACGTTTATGGCTCATACAATTTCTCCCGAGGGCTCTTACTCGTGATGTTTAAGCGTCGATATTGTCCAAGAGATCTTTGAATTCGGACACCCACTTGTGTAGTTCCATTGATGATTGTTCGATAATCGTTGTAGTTCATTTAAAGATAATCATACCTTGTTCCTCACTGAACAAACCCATTGAAATAGCATTGATGTAAATGGAATCATGCAGCACCACCATTGTTTCTTGATACGCCTGACCCCATCGTTTCCAAGTGATTTGTTATCATCGCAGAAAATAAAAAAAGGTTCGATGTTGTTCCGAGCGAGACTCTTATCATTGCCCAACGAAGAATTGGAGGAAGTGATTTCTCAATTTCTGGGGTTGTTTCATACCCCACAAAAGCAAGAGGTATATCGGTTCTCTTCTTTTAGTGCTTAACTGGATAAATGCCTCCTTGGTGTTGCCGATCAATACCACACAATGTTTCCCAAAGTTGTAGCAATAACGACACAATGTCCAGGTTAAGTTTTGGTCCGCTTTCCAAGCAGTCCTTTAGTGACATAGGACCAAGGAATTAAAAAAAGGACCACCAGCACTCAATTTTACACACCAAACTGCAACAATGCACACTATGGATTTCCTTGCAAGACCCAAAGGTGGTGGATAGCGGGGTTTCGACCAGCTTTATTCTCCGGGCTTGTTTAGCTTGTTAGATCAAAAATTGAAAAATCCCTCTGATGAGAAGTCTCATACTTTGGTTAGGAGAGCCGCGGACTAGTTCGTTTCTCGGAGCTTCCCCTAGTTTATAATCCTGACCAAACATTACAACCAATGGAACTTGGAATACTCACAACCAATCAGGGGGAGTCAGCCAGTTTCATTCCCCGGGCTTCTTTTAACCACCACGGCAGACAGCCACCAATTGAGAACACCTTAAACGGCAGGCTAGGAGGACATTATCCTTGTTCCAGGTTCTTGGTTTCTTACCAAAAATAATGAGAGTATCAATAACAAAATTGAAATGAATCATAATGCACTGTCAAAACAACAATGTTCCGGAATTGACAATAAAAACAGACAATGAAAAAAAGAAAGTTGATCTCTTTTTACAGCAGCTCAAGAGCAATCAACAACAACCAACAGCGTGTGAAAATACAAATATTGCTGTTAAAACGACTCAATTTTTAATTTCAGTTTTAAGAGACAACCTCATATCGATTAATACCCCAAAATAGAAACAAGGAACAAAAATATTTATAGAAACACATGATACAAATACAGGACGAAAACAGGAAGCTTAATAATTATGAAACTTCTCCTTCGGGGGAAAATCTGAATATGTAAAAATGTAAACACCAGGGTATGAATAGCTATATAAAAATATTCCGCAGTTCAAAAATATTATCATTATGAAAATTAAAAACAATGAAGTAAAAAATTGACATCTGCTTTCCCCCAAAAAACATGACTATAAGAAGTAAGACAAATAATAAATAAAAATTAAAACATACATAATAATACAAAGATGCACAGGTACACATAAATATTTAAAAAAAACATTAAAATATAGTATTATGTTTCTATTGTTTCCAAATATTTTCTTTTATATTCCTTTAATATTATTCTAAACAACAAAAAACAACAGAACTCCCACGTCGTCAAGAACACCAAAAACAAGACGCAAGACCAAGCGGCAACATTTAATAAATTAATACTAAAGCAAAATAAAGAAACGCAAATATTCTTAAATGTCTTCTGGATTCTCCCGAGTTCCTTCCAATAAAAAGGTTCAACTGCCTCCCTGTTTTAATTTTTAATTGGCTTTAATAACTAAATAAAGATTTGGACAATTATGGCCGTCATTTTTTAATTGGATTAAACTAGTTATACCGTCACGTGTTGGAGGTCGAGAGAAGCAGTTTTTTGTTCTTTTTATTTTGAACTCTCACTTGGAAATTTAGTCATTGAGTGACATAGAGCCTAGGTTTTGGAAAATGCGTCGAGCACCACTCGTAACTTGGTGGACGCACTTCTTTCTCTGTAAACTGCTTGGTATGGCATAAAAAAGCAGAGGTCTGTCGCTTTCGTCCAACACCTTTTCTACCATTCCGTTTTCGGTATACTTTCGGATCGCGCTTTCATAGCCGCTTCATTGAGGCTTCTGTGTCAGCTTCTTTCTTAGTGGATGAAGCCTCCTTTCAGCAAATTGCTTGTTCCCTTCGAATGTAAGTATGGGCTTCCAGGTAAGCACCACTTCATAGCGGAGTCCATTTTTTCTGACTGTTTATTCTGTAAAATGATGTTACGAGTTTCTTCTAAGGATAAGGTAATTCATGTACACAAATAAATTCAAAGATCAAAATATTCTGCATTACTTGAGAAACATCTGCTCTTTCTGTCGTGCCCTTCACTATAACTAACTGCGAACACTAGATTAAAGATGCGGAGAGTCATTTTGACACTTGTACTGTTCACCCAAGGGATGTCTCGATTGCTCCATGGTTTCTGCAGAGTCTCCTTACATTGCTTGTCGACGAAATCCCAATAGAACTCCCCTACATTCAGGACATTTACGTCTGTTGGTCCATCATGGTCGTTGAAGTCTGCTGCTATATAAATTATCGCTCAAACTTCGTGACATTAATCTTGCTTAAGGCGTGGCAATCGTTGATAACAAGTCCAATTTGTTTTACGTCTTTCAGGTGAAAAGTTTTTCTTCTTTTATTCAAGAGATACGATAACTCAGCGGAAATTTCTTTCCGTTTAATGGTAACCCAGCACTCTTATTTTCCGTCGTTCTTTGACCAGATGCCTGCATCCGAATGTTCGAGACAGTTGTTCTTTGGCGAATTACTCCTGACTCCCACATCGAACATCCATCTTACAAGAACACGTCACTTATGTCCCAAGCTCCAAGCTGTTGCGGTTTTGAGAAGAACAGTTTTTTCGAACCCCTTCAGTAGCTCTAAATTGCAGGACGACTGGAGTAGAAACGGTATCGTTTTTCCTTATTTTTCTTTGTTCATCTCTTTGACATGTCTTCCAGCGCTGGGTCACACATACCCCATACATGTTGTCATACGCAGCGGGAGCAAGCAAGCTTTTGCCCGCACTTTTTAGCAATAAAAATTTTCTGTGTGTACCTGAAGCACCACTCAGTACTTATTAGTATTTCTTTTTTTATCCGGGAAATCTATATTTGCTGCGCAGAGTACTTCTGTCATGGTCTGATGTTTTACAGAAAAAACAACTCGGCTTTTCAGTCTGGTGAAAAAGCGTTGCGGCCGTTCTTCTGAAAGATGCTGGAGTTGTCCTGAAATTTGGAGCTCGAAATGCTGCTCCAATCTACCTGCCGTATGTCTTGAACTTTCTGATTCTGTTCTTTTTGTCATGGCATTTGTTCTCTACGTTCAACTTTAGTACGAAAGAATTGCCGAAGTGCAGGCAGTTGTTTTATGCGGTTCCCGTGCTTGCTAGTTTTTTTGTTTTTTTTTCGCCGGCCCCGTGTTTTTTTAAATGTCGGCGTGACGTTGTTTTTTTTGTTTTTGTTCCAAACGACATTTCTGTTTATGATTAATCCAATATTTTGGGAAATCAGGAGACGTATCCTGGTACACAGCAGAGTCGAAACGAATCTCGCTCACCACTAGCGATTTCAGTCCACGTATATGTGCCTGACGTCCGTCATGTAGCCACCAGAGTGCTAGAATATCTTGCGCGGAACGAACTGGCTGTAGTTTCACACTTTTCATCGTGTGGTCATCCAGAAGCAGCACCTCGTCACCGTATCTTGCCCTCAGAAGCTCGCGTGTATTTTGGTAGCAGCTTGCTGTTAGTAGTAGTCCGACAATCGCTCCTGTTGCTTCCTCTGACAGCGCAGGTCTGAGGTAGTGGAACTTATCGGCCGATGACAATTCTGGGTGCCGTATATGACCCTTTCGAGCATCTCCCAAAACGGTCTGTAGTTTTGACGTTGTCTGTCAAACTTCAGCTGTTCGAGTTTGTGCATCTTCACTTTATTTGATGCAGCAGGGACTAGGTTGACGATTGCATTCCGTGGCTCTCATGTTTTAGCACATTCCTGAAGCATCTACATCTTGAGAAAGCTCTTGCGGAGTGAATGAAGGTTCAGTATTTGTAATCAATGCAGCGAAAGTACTCTTTTTTCCGCATCAGCCGCTGCCAGCAACTCTTCTATGCAGTTTGCGCTTCGGTCAGCTGACTGGTAGTACCTTGAAACGAGTCAGCATTATGTTGAACTCTTCTTCAACCCACACTCCGCTTTGGTAGGCTGATTCAATCTCGGTAAAGAGCTTGGTTACCTGAGAACGCCGGGCTTTCCACTTTTCTGTTAGCCTCTCCATAGCAGAGTCGTTTCAGATTAGGCGTTCTCGAGCATCAGGCTGTCTTATATGTCGCATCACTGCGTCAACACTCGGGACACCTTCTATTCTTGCGCTTACAAGGTAATGGTTTCGTGTTTCCCAACCAGTAATTTCGAGAAGAATTATGTTACGTCACAGCGTTGACGGATACCAATGAAAATCAGAGCTTCACTTACATGCAACCTCATCAGTCTACCGTACATCTAAGATAATACGGAGGAAAAAAGTAGCAGCGGCGCGTTTTCTTTCCTTCTACTGACACGCCCCCAAGCGGACACGAGAAGAAGGGAAGAAGGAGATGGTTTTCTTCCTCTTCAGGCAGACGGAAAAAGGGTTCCGCCTTTCCGTCACGTTGTTCAATAAATGTTGTTGAGTTGATTGAGCTTCAGTGGCAGCAAAAGCCGCCTGTAATTTCTTCTCCCAGTCCAAACGTGCAGGATATTTCGGTTGCGTTAACATTTTTTCACTAATTTTGTCAAACGAGCAAAGGAAGCCGCTAGAAACAGTGACAGCCCTGATTCGTAAACCAGGCTAAGATGGCAGTCTCTGGACTGCAGAACCCACACGGAACGACGCGGAACTTTACGTTGACGTTTACGACGTTATGAAAATCGCGAAAACTGCGTCCGAGAAAGGCAGGTTTTGCTGCCGGCTACCTTCTCGGCTGAGTTCGGGTCTGTTTTCCGATGCCGAGATCCAACCGACAATCAACGTGGTTCTGCAGTTGGGCGTGTCAGCAACATACCAGCGCCATCTCTATGGCTGTGTGGTGCGTTGTGAACAGAAGACTGGAATTATCACCGATGTCACCGCGTTTCAGCGTATCAGTGGTGTAACAACAATATGAAATGACGTAAACAGTCGGTCATTGATCCCGCTCGTCGTGTCGTGATTGGACGGGGAGGGGGTGTTGAAAATTTATATTCCGTATTACATTAAAGTGTTTAGGAGAGCTTGAGGAACTATGACGAAAACTATTGACCTGCAGATAGTCATAATGTAGCGTTGGTCTGAACCGCAGCTTCTACCGTACAGTGGCCAATGTGACTGTCTTACGCGATGTCCTAGTGTGTCCGCCCCGAGAGCGATTACGCTCTGGGGAAAGGACTGAACAGCATGAACATATCACGGTATATACGTATATTTACTGTTTAGATTTTTAAAAGTTTGGAAAAACGTTTACAGAGAGGAATTGAAAATTCTACTTCACGCGGACGGGCATCCGAGAGTGACGCAAACAGCACCATGACTGATACGCTAGGGAAGTCGCGGAAAGCGCCATCTTGGAGAATACCCGCGAGGTGCTGTCCACGGAGTGCGGCGTGCATTGTGCATGGTATTAAGCGAAGACAAGTGAGGCCGCAAGTGTAACCTTTGTGTGTGCGTGCGTTTAGCTTGAGTGCGTGCATTCCGTGCATGCCAGGGCATTTTCCTGTTTTCCAGGCCGTCTTTAGGCGGTCTCCTTTTACTGACTTCGCCTTCCTTCGCTTCGCTCGTCCAACTGTACGTACTTGTCAGCTCTCACGTGATTTGTCACCATGAGTGGTGGTAGACGCAAGGTGCTTTCACTTGAAGAGAATTCAAGATTCTGTAAGCCATTTTGAACGGCGAAAAGAAGGATGTCGCGGCCCGACTTGAGGTACAGCAGAGGTCGATTTTGAGAATTTTAAAAGCGAAAGAGAGTATCCTACGAGCTTTGAAGAATGGCACAATTGCCCAGCGGAAACGGCTGAAGCCCGCCACCTATACCCAGACTTGGACAAGACATTTTTTATCAAGTTTATGAATGTACCTGCACGATACGTTCTATTGAGTGGTGCTGTCATAAAGCAGAAAACGAAGGACTTTAGGGGCCAGTTGTACCGCGATGACTTCAAAGCAAGGAGTGGATGGCTCCACCGGCTTAAGGCTCGGCACGAGATCGTCGGGAAGTTGGTGAGTGGCGAGTCAGCGTCGGCCGATGTAGCTGAAGCTTCTGCTTGGCTCGAGAAAAGGTGACAGGAATATTGACGCGCTATCAGATGTCTACAACGCAGACGAAACGGGATTCTTCTACCATATGCTCCCGAACCGGACGCTGGCTCTCAAAGGAGACCGCTGCCACGGAGGAAAAGGGAGCAGGCTGCGGATCATAGTTCTGCTGTGTGTGAACATGGACGCCAGTGAATAGCGGGTGCCGTTTATTATTGGGAACAGCTAGAAGCCGCGATGCTTAGAGGCGCTCGAGATAGAGTACATTTCGAGCTCGGAGGCATGGATCAGACTTGTACACGTTAATGAAAAATAGTAAAGTATTACGTTTACAATTACACAAGGCTGTACTGTAATTTATTGCAATTACAGTTGCCCTCACATAAAGGTAACGTAACTCCCAAAAGTAATTCGCTACTTTCGTAGCGTTACTTTCAACATTATTGTCCTCAAGTAAGAAAAAAAGAAGACGGTTATTCAAGTTATTATTGTTGCAACCTGATCCATTTAAAAGGCTTGAGTATTTTGAGCAACAACTGACTCTCGAAAGTCTCGTCAGACATTATGAGTTGGTTCTTACCCAATATGTCGACTGCTACGCTTAACACTCTCTGAACAGAGGCACTGGATGGGAGTGCCATACTGTTCCTCCTGAATTCTTCATGTTCTGCAATGAGCTTCTTCAGCGAAGCAATGGAAGTACTATTTATCTCGAAGATAGAGCACAGCTTCCTTGTTGCAGCCGTTGCCAGGAAGCTGTGGAAGTCATCATACATTTAGCCAAAACTAAAATAAGTATTGATTTATGTCGATCTTACTATGCCGATAAATATTTCCAGACAATAGCAAAACATACAGTTGTAGCAGTAAGGTTATAATTAAATATTAAATAAGGTTTGGCTCGATATTATTCTTCCTTTGATTATGAACAGGTCGAGCCTCGTTTGAGACGTTGGTGAATAAAAAACGTTTCCAGTACATTAATATAAAAACAAAAAAAGGACACTTATATAAACAATTAATTCGAAATGTAGTTAAAAGAAGTAAATTTAAATTCAGGTTTGCTGTGTGTACCTTTCTTTGTGCCATTGAAAAACGCACGAAGCACGAACCTACTGCGGTTTACTCCGGTGTTTTCCAGATAGACGTCCGCTGATGCCACGGGCAGCGAAGGGCAGAGTACTAAGTAAGCCGCGCTATGGCCCCACTCACGAGTTTCACTGTCTCACCAAGCGCAGAATATCAAGTCTACGTCAGCCAACATTATGTTTTGTTTGTAAAGAATATCTGCTTGAGATAAGATGCGTCCTGCCGGGGTAAAAACCGGAAGAAGAAAGGAAGGACTATTACCATTTTCAAGTGCTCGCAATAAGCTGACTCAAAAAAACGCTGACTGAGAGGAGACAACCTGGCTGGAATTCACAAGTAAAGTGGGCAAACCCTCGAAGTGGGATTACAAAAAAACACTAGCTTTTAAAACAGGGTAAAATAATGTGAAAGAAAGAGAACAAATAAATCCTGGTTTATAAGCGAAGATGAGAAGTGTGTGACAACGAACAATGATGCTTGTTGTAATAACACCTTCACATATTATCACTTCTTTTTTAGTGGATTTTAGGGTAGACGGAGCGTTGTCGCGTGTTGTGACATTATGAAAATGGTCGTAGTCACTATAACCGAAAAGGACACTGTTAATTGTTGTCTGTGCACTTACCAACTCGAGCTTCTCGAAGAGGCACACAATCACTTGGTGTCCTCCTCTCCCCGTCTTCGATCGCAAAGAAAAAACAAAACGATTAAAAAGCAAATATAACTTGTCCCCCCCCCCCGCCATTTTTTCTTTTTGTAGAAATGCTCTTTTGGATTTTTCGACATAGTTGTTTGGGTCTAAAAAAAATAGTTTCAGGGGATTGCTGTTGCAAACAAAGGATTTGCAGAACTGAAGAGTGCCAAGCGTCCTTTGCGCTGGTCAATTCGCGCGACAATGTCAGTGCGCTCGACTTTACCAAAATAAAAACAACCTTTTTCTAGTAAGGAGGGAGGGTGCTGGTCCTGAATAAAATGTAATGGATTACAAGGAATCCGTTACGTAAACATGTACGGGAATTACGTTGGAATTACTCCAGGAAATATGTAATTATTCCGTTAAAAATTATTGATAAATGTAAGGGATTACAAGAAATTCCGTTACTTGTAACGGATTACGTACAAGTCTGGCGTGGATGACCCACGACATCTTCAGCGGTTGGCTCCAGAAGTTCGACGAGAGGACGAGGGATGAGAGAGGGGCTGTGTGCGCTTGGTGCTCGACGACTGTTCCGCCCACCACATCGAGGACTTGGAACTGACCACCATGGAGTTGAAGTTCCTTCCGCGGAACTGCACATCACTGATCAGGCGGCTCGACCATGGCCTCGTGAACAGCGTCAAGTGCTCTTATCGGCGGCGGCCGATTGACAAGCGTCTGCTCAATTTTCTTCTTAAAGCGTCAAATAAAAGTGGACATATTTCAAGACTTCGAGATGCTCTCTGCTTCGTGGAAGGTCACCGCGCAGGAGGTCACTAAGAACAGGTTCAGGAAAGCTGAATTTGAAACACCCGCAGCCAGTGCCCCCGAAGAAGTGGACAACGAGAAACCAAACGGAGGGGCTTCGTCCTTTTCTACAATTCCGAATGGAAGTGAGCACGATGAAAGACAAGAATCTCTCTTGGAAGTAGACGAGCAAGACCAGTCGGCTCTTTCGGGAGCATGGCGGTCCCTTCACAGTGACAGAGTTGTTCTGGATGGTATCGCTCTGAAGGTCTTTCTCTGTGGGCGCTCGTGTGTAGTCGTGACGGAAGAATTTACCGATGATTTCATCGTGGATGACGTGCTCGGCGAACCAGAAGAAGATGACAGCGAGGCGGAAGCCAAACACCCTTGCGAGGTGCCGAGCAGCCATGAAGTGATTGACGCGATTGACGTCTGGAGTGGTACACCAGTGCACATGAGCAACAAGACGCGATGCATGTACTATGGGCGTTCAAACGCCGTGTGACGCAAACAGTAATGTCACAGAAGCCGCAGGCTTCTGGTGAGTGTTTGAACCCGTAACACATCTCGTGGATTTTGTTTACGTGCTAGGCACCAAAAGTTCGATGTGACGAAATGTCAATGCAACCAAGTAAATTGCAGATTTTACCGACTTCGTTATCAACTGTATAATCTACCTCTTGGAAGATGCAATAACACAAATGCTGAAAATCTTGTTTTCAGTAATGGCCAGCAAAACGGAAGAGGTTAGTGGACATATGGACTCACATTTTTTGTATTCTGTGGCCTGCGATGAAACAACTAAGAAGTTCGTGACTGGCCTCTAACCGGACACAATTTTGTCATTGGTGGCCAGTGATGAAACGAGCAGTTGGTGATCGGCCTCTTTTTCATCCCTGGCCAGCAATAAACCGAACAGTTTGGACAGACCTCTTGCCGAACACATATTTTTGAGGGAGGTGACCACCATGTCAGAGGGCAGCCTCTTATAGGGCACGTTTTTTAATCATTGGCCAGGGATGAACCGAACAGCTGCTGACCGGCCTCACACCGAACATATTTTTGTCAGTGTTGGCCAGAGATGAAACGACCAGTCAGTGGCCAGCCTCTTACTGGGCACTTTCGTCGTTGGAGGCCAGGAATGAGCCTAACAATCGGTAACTAGACTGTTTCATAACACTTTCTTGTGATCAGTGGCCAGGAGTAAAACAACCAGTTTGTGAAAAGCCCCTCAGGCATTTTTTGCCATTAGTGGCCAGCAATGAAACGAACAGTTGGTGACCGGCATCTTAATAGACGTGCTTTTGTCATTGGTGGCCAGGGATGGAAGGACCATCAGTGGCCGGATTCTTTCCAAGCACTTTTTTGTCATCGGTGGCCTGCGATAAACTGAACAGTTGAAGACCGGCATCTTAACAGAGATATTTTTGTCATCGGTGGCCAGGAATGAAATGATCCGTCTGTGGCCAGCCCCTTTCTGCTCACCGTTTTGCCATGGGTGGCCAGCAATGAACCGAACAGTTGATGACCGGCTTCTTACCGGACACATTTTAGTCATCGCTGGCCAGAGATTAAATGACCAGTCTGGGGCCGACCCCTTTCTGGTCATTTTATTGTCATCGGTGGCCAACAATGAACCGAACAGTTAGTAACCAGCCTCTTACCGGATATATTTTTGTCATCCATGGCCAGGGATGAAACGACCAGTCAGTGGCCAGTCTCTCACTGGGATATTCAAGTCGTCGGTGTCCGGTTGCCTGCCGGTGACCAGGCTAGCCAGCCAGGTACCAGGCTAATACCGGTCATTTGCCGATGGCTTGCCATCACGTTGTGCTGCCTGGGTCGCTACCTTGTGCACAGCAGTCTGACACTCTACCGCCAGAGCTACTGACACTGCTTCATCGACATCTTAACTCGTCTTAGTTGTCCGTATGTCGCTCGTGCAATTCAGATCACGTGTTGTCCTGCTACTTAGCTTTTGTAATCAGGTCTTCGACCCGCTAAATTTGGGCGTCATGTGACGGTCCCAAATATCACCAGCTGGATCCCGCGTAATGGGAGGTGAGATGACGGTAACAATTTGAAGCCCTCGGATCGTGATAGATCTTGACCCTGCGTAAAGCTTTCAAGTTGCCCTGCCAAAATTTAAGGCCAGCTCGTAAGACTTTACAAAGACCCAGCGAATTTCGGGAATTAGCGCCAACTAGTGATAAACCTGTGATGTGGTCCTCGTTTTAATTGGGTGCCATCTGGTGGTATAAGCTTCTACTGGCTATGAATTGTGGGCGTCATGTGACGGTCCCAATTAGCACCAGCTGGGTGCCTCTAAATTACGAGTGACATAAGAGATAAACTTTGCAGCTGGCGAACCGTGTTAAATCTTGGTCATGCGTAAAGCTTTGATTGGACATTCTAAATTTTGTGGGAACGTTTTCGAAGCAACAGACTGTGCTGGACCCAGTAATTTGTTTCTTAATAGACACCATCTGGCGTTAGAACTTTGAAGTGTTCGTCGCTGAATACGCTGACATATCGTAGTAAAAGCTTCGACCCGCTAAGTTTGGGCGTTATCTGATGATTCCTTTAGCACCAGCTAGATACCGCTATATTTTGGCTTGGGGGACGGTAAAGCTTTGAAGTTCACAGGCAATGCTACATTTTGGCCCAGCGTAAAGCATTCAAGTGGCCCTATTAAATATTGGGTCCCAGCGTAAACCTTAGAGAGCTCACAGACCGTGCTGGATTCCTGCGAATTTTGGAATAGCCGTCATCTAATGTTAGCAATTTAGTGTGTTCATCGCTGAAATTCCTGGAATCTGGTGGCAAAAGCTTCGACCCGCTGAATTTGGGCGTTACATCACGGGTCCTTACTACACGTTCATAGCTGTATCCAGGTAATTTTGAGGGGTGACGGTAAAAATTTGAAGCCCACGGACCGTGCTAAGTTGAGAGGCAGCGTAATGTTTTGACGTGGCACTGCCATATTTTTGGGGCTGGGTGGCCCCAGCGTGTAGATCTCTGAAGTGACCCTAATAAAATTTCGGGCGCCAAGCATAATATTTTGCACAGTTCCAGCCAATGGAGGGATATCCGACATCTAGCGCAAAAACTTTTAACTGGTCGAACATTATTTCAAACTTCAATGAGATGAAGATGGCATTTTATATTTTCAATTTCGCGCGCGCACAATTCAATATCGGGTCACATTAATTTAGGCGTATGAGTTCTCACCTCCGTTCAAAGTTGGAGCGCGTTTTTGTTGCTAAGCGTCTTTGTTGTTGGGGCATGTGTGACATCTGACGGCGTGGGTTCCACATTGCGACATCTGTTGCTAAAAGTTAAATTGCTCGTATTCCTAAGGCGTGCTCATCCGTATGTTCGCGCGCGCGCAATTCAAGTCCGGACTTTGCCCATGTGAGTTGCTGATTCCGTTTGTAGATGGCGCGCACCCTTAGCAGGCGTGAACTTTTAGCATTATCACGGGACATCTCAAGCTACTTTTAGCTCCAGCTTGATAAATGGCGTCAACTCTCTCTCACGCGTGACATCTCTTGCTAATTTTAGCGTCATCTGTCTGGTGAACGAAGCAGTTTGGGAAAACAAATGTAACGGAGCGTGAACGCATGTATACGCTAAAGACGAGACAGATATCGTGTTTCATTTTTTTATATTCAGTCGTACTAAATACACGCACGCTTATGACTACAGATACGGCTTTAAAATATTTTTTTTTCACTCTACGCAACAAAAAATTATTGAAAGCATTTTACACAAAACTGTACAACACAAGCAGTTTCAAGCACCTTCGTGGCAGAACAAAAAAAAGTTGTGAAAAGACATTTCACGAGCAAAGCGCGATACAGTACAAAATATTTACAAGGTCAGATTGTTCGGTGAGGAGGGAGATCGCTCGGTTCCGTACACGATCATATTATACAAAAAATGTACAACAATACAAGAAGTTTCAAAACACACCGGCTGCAAAAAGTTTGGGAATTGACATCTCGCTAGCCAAGCGCTACAGTCCAAAAATATTTACAAGGTCAGGACGTCCGAAAAGGATAGAGATCGCTCGCTTCCGAAAACACTCTTTTGGCAGGTGCAGCTTTGTGAGGATGCTCTCCAGCCTGAACCGACCGAAGGCATACCGAAAGCTGTGAAGAAAAGCCAATAGGGTGAGCAAGTTGATCAGCGTTTTTTGCCCTCCGAACGCGTTGACATTTTTCAGCCCTTTGTTCGACTACAGTCGGTGAGTGCGTTTCTGACAAGTCAGCCTTTAAGTACAACTGAATGACGTTATACACGCATTTCTAAACGATGAGCAGGTGACACAAAGTACCAGCTGTTATGCACTGTCCGCATAGTGATCTTCCACACTGCTATTGTCATATGACAAAAAAGTGACACGGGGATGGAGTTATCAAGCTCTATATACGTTACTCGCCAGTTCGTACAGGCAGCAGGTGTTCAGCCGCTATGAGATGATCCCGCACAAATTCTCGCACCTCCTGCGTCGCCTTGGCCGCCTCGCGGGAACTGCCCAATCCAGCCCGAAACTCGAGTCCGGAAGCGGGCCATTAATTTTTGTACAAGTTCAGAGGGTGAAAATTATGCTAGAAGCATCCCGCAAGGGCTGCTATACTCACCAAAGGTAACCGGAAGGATTGTCGACATTTGCATCACCAAGTATGCCAAAAGAGGTGGTTCTATTTTTCTCCTGGGATCAACTTCTTCCTCTTCCCAGTTTGCCCCTCCACCCGAGACGTAGTCGTGGAGGAGTTCCTGGTTGACAAAAGCAATGATCTTCTCCAAAGACCGAGGGTTTCTTTGCCGAAAAGGCTCATTGATGTGGGAATGTACAATATCAAAAACTCACTGTCCCTCGTCTGCCATCTTTAAAACAATGGGAGAGATATCGGGCATGCCTTTGGGGTAGTGCGACAGGGAGTCAGTTTCTACACCTATTTTATACAAACCTTTTCCTCATGTGAAACTATATTTAATTTTCAAATATGCGTTTGTACAGCGCGCATATTGATATTTGTTAGCCCGTGGTTTTAATGGGAGTTGTGAAATATGTATAAGCACTGCAGTTCTTCGACGCGCTTTTTGGAAGTAAATAGTAATGAGATCAAGATAATTAACGGCGCATGAAAGTCGTTAACGTCTCACACGTTTGCAACAAGCAGCCATCGAGGAAGCGCGCGCGCGGTCTTTCTCAGAATAGCGACCTTGAACCAGTTTGACTGGTTTTTGCTCGTTTCCAACCACTGTCTCGTTTAGCTGGTTAATGGTAGTGTCGTCGGGCGTGGGCATCCCACAGTAATTGCTAATAGGAAATCAGCTTTAAACATTGCGACTTCACCGTTTACTGTGATTGCACAGGATATGACTCTTTGAGCGTACCTCAGCTTTGGGACCGTAAAAACTTGATTCGGGATCAAACTACCGACTCATGCATCGTTTTATCCTGATCTTCGCATTAAAAGTTTAGCAGAATAAAAGCCACGCGTTTTCCTTGCTAATAAGACTTTTTGATTTAAAATTTGTTCATCGAGAGGGAAAAAATCACCTCTTTCCGCCATCAAACCGTTCTTCCACAGCAAGGTGAGCAGTCTAAAAGCGTAGCGTTCTCCTCGCTCCTTGTTTTGACTATATTAAGCTTAGGTGAATGACGGAATATTGAAAATTTCGTATTTCTCAATTATATTTAATGCAGTTAATGTCATGTTCCTAAACTTTCCAGTTCTGTCACTGCCGCTCGTGGTACATTCTCACGAAGGTCAAGCTTTCTGCGGTGCGTAGTTTATTTACCCGGGCAGAATAATTACGTTATCTTTTCTCGAGAACACCCTATATAAGGAGGCAACATGTTCTCGTGGATTGTATTTCGTAAAGAGGATCTGAAGCGCTTGATGAAAGAAGAGTTAGAGGTGAATACTAGAATATTTTCCATTGTGGACCAAATTATCATTTTTCTTTTCCCTCAAGATGTAATTAAACGCGAGAAAATACAAAACAAACTACAGACCAGTCGTTGTCATATTAGAATATTTCGGCAACCAAGGCGCGTCGCTCGTGTGGGCAGCGCGTGCAATCGCAAGCTTGCCAGGTATATTCGCCAGCACTGACACCAGTGGCGACGTTCATTTAACATTTTCAGAATAGCAATAGTTCACGTGCAAAACTTTGATAGCCGCTAAAGACGTGCGAGGGCGGAGGTTCTGAAAAGTCAAAATATGACGTCACGAATTTGGCAAGAAGGGGATTCAGCGGTTCTTTGAAAATGTATTTTGCAGCCTTGTTGCACCAATATGAAAAATATATTTGTATTCGTAATCCTGGAGACCAGAGGAAGACGATTTACGTGTTTTTCTTGAAATACAGAACTTCAGTTTACGTTTGATAATAGGCAGGAAAAAAATATTCGAAGCTTTATATATATCTTAAGTTACCTGCACATACATGCAGTTCTCAAGGTATCTAATTATGACATTTTTAAAGAGGAGCAACTGTCAAGGAGCTTCATACAAGAAACTTGGTTGGAGCCTTCTATGCAGAACTGCTGTATAAGCTTTGAAGTTAGGAGCAGCTTCGTAAATTCCTTGGGGTGAGGGTGGTCTGATCCCCCCTGTGATTGACGAGGGGGACACCATGTGATAGTGTCCACCTCCCCCTCACCCTCAAAATTACACCGGCGACCCCCCCCCCCCCTTCCCCTACTTTTTCAATATCGAAGCGTCGGAGAAACGCACAATACAGACGGGGAAATGCAAGGAGCGACTCGAACCTATCCTCCTCGTCGAAAAATGGCTTCATCCCGTGGTCCACAGAACTTTCTTATAACGATCATAACAGTCTTGACAGTTTCAACACCCTCGCAAATTCAGGCGTGTCTTCATTTTTTTTATTGTGATGAATTTCTTTGTCGGTACCCTTATGGAGAGGGGGAGTGTGGTATCGCTTGGTTTACGCGACCTCACTTTCTGTAGGTGTGTGTGCGTGCCTGCATGCATGTGTGTGTGTATATGTGTGCCCGTTTGTGTGTGTGTGGGGGGTGGCTGGACTCTGTCACCGCTTAAGCTCTGAGTGTAATGGGAGCTAAGGAGTTCAGGTGAACCCATCGCACGGCTATCATTCATCACGTTATCACGCTGTCTCCCGCAACCACGCGCAGAGAGTGGGGCAGATGATGATTGGTCCGGATGGCGTGTAGCACCCACACCATTGGTCAGCTTAGGAATGAACGGAGATCTCCTCGCACAAGGTCGCCGAGTCCTCTTCGCTCACAAAGGAGAGATTTGGAGAGATCCGTGATGGTGTGTGAGAGAAAAAGGGAAGGGGAACTGTTCTTTCATCGCCCTCCCTTGCCCTTTATGTGAAAGAGATATAGTTCTTGCGCCAGGAGTTTGGCCGAGCGGCCTTCGTAAGCAACATGTCCCGACGCCGTCGACCGTGGCCTTCCCCTGTACTCTTCCCACTCTCAAATCGTTTCGTCTGTCTGCTCGTATCAGCTATCCCGGTGTAGACAAACCAATGTGGTAGAGATTGCTTCGACATGGTAACTGTAGAGCTAGAGGACGAAAAAGGCACGGCCAGACACAAAGCTCCGATCTCAACGTGAAGTCTCAATGTCAAAAAAAAAAGACAACGATGATTGAAATGTTTCCGAGTCGAAAAAAAACGTGGCGTCATAAATTTCGAGTACATTGTCGGCCACTTTGGCGTTCCGCCAGAGGGCCATTGACGCTAACTAGCTTATGCTTAAAAACAAACAAAACAAGAGTGTATGCGCCCCCCCCAAATAAACAAAAGACAAACATGCTATAAAGATGTGGAATGCGCCAAATCGGTGGTCTAAAATACCAACGATATGTGGGCGTTCGTATGGGTTGTAGCATAAAAGCCCCACGTGCAGAATCGTTTTGAGCAATTCAACATGCGTTGTTACATCTTTTAGCCTACGATGTTGAGAATCTACAAATGACGGCATGATTACGGTATGAACGCTCGTGTGCACACTTACTCTCTCTTAATTAAAAGCAGAATGCTCCGCGCTCAAGATGAGCACTGGCCACAGGATATGGGGATTCACGTCATGGGCTTCTGATAAAACGTCTGGAGCTTTTGACACGGGGATTTTGGCATTGGTTGCTTTCGTGCACCACTCGATCGTACAACGGACATCAACTTGGTGTAAAGCGATATCCTTCCGCGACCTTCGCAGTCTACAGTAATAAGTGTTCGTTTGATCCTTTTTGGACAAAACGCAGATTCCGTGGAAGAAGACACTCTAAAATATAGCGGGATTTTAAAGAGTTCAAAATCAGTGTAAAGGAGGATGACGGTTGCGTTAGTGCGTCTTAACTCGTTTGATCCCATAAATATATCAGATTCATTTGGGGTGAAGTATAATGAAGTGTGTATATAGGTTCCTGTCGTCCAAATAACAT
>JAZHYW010059210.1:0-22173 GCA_037355805.1 Ixodes ricinus | reverse complement strand
TCTTTGTTTGTACTGACTACGCAGCTTCACTTGAACCAGCCTTTCGCTTCGGCGGCAGTGAAGTTGAACTTCCGGAAGATGTCTCAAGCGTGGTCTGGTCTCTCCTAAGACCTTTCTAAGAGTGGACACGGTCTCTCCCTGAGAGTGGACACGGCAACATCGCCATGACAATGTCAACAAGCGTGCCACGTTTTGTGCAGATCATCGTTGGATGCTTATCCGCAGCATTGGACGCAACACCGACTTTATCTGCCGATGGAAACTCCGTTCATCGCCTTGTCATGGACGCATCGCGCGGGCTGCACGTGGCCAGCGTCTTCAGCGCATCTCCGATGGGCAGGGTGACGTCATCGCTTCTTGAGGAATCAGCGCAACCGATGGATATAAAAGGAATTCAAGCGTCTTCAGGCCTCAGTGGACACTGCAACACCGCCGCTGACAATGTCACCAAGCGTGCAACATTTTGTGCAGGTTGGTGCTCGAATGTTTGGTTTTCATAGTGATCTCCTTTGCTTGTTTGTGTTGCCGTGTCGACATGTAATGGCCCTTGATTGTGTACATGAATGTTTTTCAACAGCAGTTATTTTACTAAAGCTACTCGGAGATGTTAAGAAAGACCCCGGATCAATTACGCAAGAAATGTTCAATGAAATGATTCCTACTCAAAAGAGAAATCCTGTCTAAGATTTCACAGATACAAAACAAAACAGGCATCGTCCGGAGCAACGATGCTCCAAATGCAGAACAGACTACTGACAATAGAAAAAAAGCTAAGCAAAGGGTTGATGAAACTGGAGAGACTCGACTTGAAAAGCTCGAACACTCTGTCAGTGGTCGCGACGCCCGAAATAGAAAAACTCGCAAGGCAAATTGATGAGTTAGAAAATCGTTTCCGACAAGAAGGAGGTGGAGGAAAGAACATTTATTGTCCGACAGAATTGGCATTCTCCCTCCCCCTCGGCACCAGGCCGGGGAGGCAGGAGGCACCGCTTTAGATGCTGGCCAGGAGGTCTTGTGTCCCGGCGGCCTCTTCAGCCAGTCGGACGAGGCGGAGCTGGAGCTCAGGGTCCGAACTGCGCAGCAGGGTCTCCCAGGATTCTTTAGAAGCGATATTTAGCGCCCTCCCAGGAGAGTTTGAGCATTCCCAGATTATATGGTCGAGGGACCCTCTCAACCCGCAGTGTGTACACTCGTCTGATCTTATATCCGGGAACATATGGTTCACCAGGATTGGGTGTGGGTACGTGTATGTTTGGAGTCGTCTCCACGCGACTGCCTGCGTATTATTTAATGACGGGTCTGGTGGGGGTACCAGCCTACGTTCCAATCTGTAATGTTGAGTAATTTCCCCATATTTTACCATGCGTTCACCGCTCCCTTGCCAGAGGGGGTCCTCACCAGCCCGGTGGTATAAACCTCGAGCTAGCTCGTGAGCCGCCTCGTTGCCGGGGACGGAGGCATGTGCCGGTGTCCAGATCAACGTAATTTTCCTCGCAATTTGTCGCTGATCGAGAATCTTCGCCGCCGCAGGCGAGATTCTGCCTGCACTAAAATTTTGGATGGCAGTTTTACTGTCGCTTATGATGAAATTTGCTTCCGTGCCGACGCAAGCCAATGCTACCGCAACTTCCTCCGCCACTGCAGCGGAGCGCGTCCTTAAGGAGACTGCCGTAACGGCATTTCCGCGGCCATCGACTACCGCGGCTACCGCTCGTCCGTCGTGGCCACAAGCGGCGTCCACATACGCTACCTGCTCCGAGGGCAGCTCCCTATACCGGAGACTAATGGCCTCTGCTCTCTTCTCTCTTCTGATCTTATTATGCTCGGGATGCATATTCTTAGGTAAAGGGGGATGATTAGCCAGCTTCTGATTCCCTCCTTAATTTCTGCCTTTAGGATTGGGCCCCTGTGCGGATTGATTCCTACTTTAGCCAGGATAGTCCTGCCCGTTTTTGTGGCGCACAATCTCTCAATCTGAGATGTGCGCACCGCTTCCGCCAGTTCCACCCACGTGTTGTGCATCCCGAGCGCCAAAAGTCGCTCCGTGGATGTGCACGTGGGCAGGCCCAACGCGCGCTTGACGCATCTACGTATTAATCCGTCAATTTTCATCTTTTCTGCCGACTTTATGTCGAGATAAGGCGTAGAGTAGCTAACTCTGCTGAATATGAAAGCTTGTACCAGCCTCATTAAATTCTTTTCTTTTAATCCTCGCCCTTTGCTCGCAACCCGCCTGATGAGGCTCAGTGTCTGCATCACGTGGCTCTCCAATCGCTTTAGAGTCTCTCCGTTGTGGCCGTGAGACTGGAGAACTAGGCCGAGAATTCGTATCTGTTCTACTTTTGGGACCTCTGCTCCCGCTACCTGAATTAGAATATCCGACGGTGCCTTACACCGGAGATGCTTAGGGTTGTAGACGAATAGTTCCGATTTTTGTGGCGAACAAGCCAATCCTCGCTCGGCCGCGTACCTCACGATTGTGTCGGTCGCCGCCTGGAGCCTTTGCTCAATTTCCGAGTCACTACCCTGGTTGACCCATAAGGTAATGTCATCTGCGTAGAGGCTGAATTGTAGCCCCTCAATGCGTTCCAACTGCCCGGGGAGCGCGCACATGGCCACGTTAAAGAGAAGGGGGACAACACCGAGCCCTGGGGCGTGCCCCTGCTGCCCAGCTCAAGAATGGAAGATTCAATAGATTGGAATTTTACGCAGGCCGTCCTGCCGGAAAGGAAGTTTCGCACGTAATTGAAAGTTTTAGTGCCCACATTTAGATTGCTAAGTCCGGTAAGTATCGACTCGTGCTTTACGTTGTCGAAGGCTTTCGTCAGGTCTAGCCCTAGGATCACCTTCGCATCCTTAGACCGCGAGTCGACAATGTCGTGTTTAATCTGAAGCATAATATCCTGCGTGCACAGATGAGGGCGGAACCCGATCATTGTGTGCGGCAAGAGGTCCTGCTTTTCCAGGTATTCGATTAATCTTGTCTGGATGACATGCTCCATTAGCTTTCCTATGCACGAGGTAAGCGATATGGGCCGGAGATTCCCGAGCTGTGGAGGCTTGCCCGGCTTGGGTATTAAGATGACGTTTGCCGATTTCCATTGCTGCGGCAGCTCGCCTTTGTCCCAGCATTCCTGCATGTACTCCGTTAGGTAACCTATCGAGGTATCTTATTGTTAGAGGTATTAAAGAAGTAAGCAAAGAAACCGAAGAAATATTACTAAAGAGGGTGAATGATGACGTTTTTGATAAGATTCTAAATAATAAACTAAACTCTATTGAGCGTATACATAGGCTTGGAAAAAAGGTTTCAGGTAGAGACCGTCCGATTATGCTCAAGGTTTCAGACTTCCGAGATAAACTGGCTATTTTGAAGAACTGCTTCAAGCTCAAAGGTACCCCAATCAGCATCAGTGAAGATTTCTCTAAAAGGGTTGTTGAGATCCGCAAAAACCTGTGGAATTCTACGGCAGAAGAGAGAGGAAGGGGTTCCAAAGTGAAATTAGTATTCGATAAGCTAAGAGTGGACAATGCCCTTTATGCCTGGAACGAAGCCACTAATGAGAGGTTTAAGTGCCATGAGGGTCCCCTCGAGACTCGCATAGAAACCACCCCGGGAGATGAAAATAAGTGACTAAAATTCAAAGAACCTGTGTGCTTCAAGATCATGAACATGAATGCCAGAAGTATTTTGAATAAAGTCGATGTAATTGAAAGCATAATCCTGGAACATGAACCTGATATCATCGTAATTACAGAAACGTGGCTGCATAAAGATGTCCTCGACTCTGAAGTAACTCCCCCGAACTACACAATAGTAAGAAAGGATAGAGAAGGAAGAGGCGGTGGAGTTGCTATCATGATTCAAAATAACATTCAGTTTTCTGCTCTTGATGAAGTACGTGACGTTGAAGCATTGTGGATTAAAACTAAGCTCAATAATAGTACTGTCTTTATTGGTGGAATGTATAGGCCTCCGAATTCGCCGGCTGATGTGATGATAAAGCTTCAAACTTATATGGACTTGAATCTACGTCACGAGGACAACATATTACTTTTGGGGGATTTTAACTTACCCGGGGTAGATTGGTTATCACTTTCTCCTGGATCGACGGAAGTAGCTAGCTGTGACCAATTAATAGAGCTTGCGTTTTGCTACAATCTAACCCAGGTTGTAACTGATCACACAAGAGTGACTTCAACAAGGTCATCAATTTTGGACCTAGTTTTTATATCGGCACGCTTGAAATCGTTTCTTTCCGGCTGTGAAACTATCGAGGGCCCTTCGGATCATAAAATGGTACTTGCGTCTTTTGAAATGACCCCAAATATCACGCATAGATACTCGCAAAAGACGGTTCTAAATTTCGGGGCTGCCGATGATGTCAGCGTGCTCGATTATCTTGAAGAGTCATTGGATGACTTTACGTTTCTTTTCCAATCCAATGCCAGTACTGACACGCTATGGAACTTCTTTACGAATATGACTAAGCAATGCCTTGAGCGGTTTATTCCAAAGTATAATAAAAAGATTAGGAACCAAAACCCCTGGATTAATAGGGAAATAATACATGCAAAAAGAAAACTCAAACGGAAGCGAGCGCGTTCACATGGTTCGAATATCAAAGATAAATCATGCATTCACCGCATGAGTCAGGAATTAAAACGGCTAGTAAAGAAATCTAAAGAGAAATTTTACAATGTAACACTTAAAAGATTTCTCAGGGAGGCACCACACAAGTTTTGGCGGTACGTTAATCCCTCAGTCAAATCGCGTCACACTAGCGATGAAACCAATGATCAAGAGCGCACGGAACAATTTAACACTTTCTTTTCGTCTGTGTTTATTGAGGACGATGGAAACTTGCCTAGATTTGTTGACTTTTCAGATAGCCCTCCTATTAAAGATATAGAAATAAACGAGGAAGGAGTTTTGAACCTTTTACTTAATATCAATACAAAAAAGAGCCCCGGGCCCGACGGAATTCCAAATGAGTTTTTGAAAAGGTACGCAGTTTGGGTCTCCAAATATCTAACCATGATTTTCCAGTCATCCATCAATAATTGTTCTTTTCCTAGTGCTTGGAAACGCGCGAAAGTGGTTCCTATCCACAAAGGTGGCAGTGTGTCTGACGTAAGCACCTATCGGCCCATTTCGCTTGTTAGTACATGTTCGAAGCTGCTTGAACATATCGTATCTAAACATTTAATGGATTATCTCGAAGATTATGAATTATTGTTCCAATCCCAGCATGGCTTTCGGAAAGGACTTTCCACCACAACCCAACTTATCGAAACTGTACATGACCTTTCTTATACAATTAATTGTCGCGGTCAAACTGACGTAGTGTTTTTGGACTTCGCGAAAGCGTTTGACAAAGTGTCGCACTCTAAGCTATTACTGAAAATTGACGTCATTTTTAAAAAATCCAGCCGTCACACAGTGGTTTTCATCGTATCTTTCTTCTAGAGAACAGTTTGTAGAAGTTAAGGGACATAAGTCTAGCCTTTCACCGGTATCTTCAGGGGTTCCCCAGGGAGTGTTTTGGGTCCCCTTTTGTTTTTAATATTCATAAATGATCTGCATAAAGACATAACCGTTCCAATCAGACTATTTGCAGATGACTGTGTGATATACCATAAGATAGAAACTCCAGATGACCAGGACGAACTAAGTCGTAATCTACAAAAAATTCAACACTGGTGTGATAATTGGCAGATGGTGTTAAATCTTGAAAAATCAGTCTTCATGTCAGTATCTAGAAAAAAATATTTTAGCATACAACTATCACATTGACGGCGTCGGACTTAAAAGAGTAAAAGAGCATAAGTACCTAGGTTTAGTATTTACACCTGACCTACGTTGGAATACCCACATTGATAAAGTCTGTCTTAATTAGGGATGTCGCAAACCACCCCAGGTTCGATTTCGATCGACATTTTCGAAGCAAACTCAGGTTTGCATTCGAAAAATTTTGATATTTTCGTACCGACCGTTGTTGTGTTCCAGTGCAGTTTCGAATTCCAAAAGTTCAAAGCTTTCATGGTTTCTAAAATTTCGAGTTAAAATGTTTCGAATATTATTTAACTTGAGGTTCAATAAATTAGGAGATTTTGAACTTTCCTAACTTAAAAATTGAAAATATTAAAAAATTTAAATTTCTTAGATCTGAAGTTTAAGAAAGTTCGAAGATATCGAAATTCTTTGGATATAAATCGAAAACTTCGAACAGCTTCGAAATTTATAGACATAAAGTTCGAAAACTTCAAAGATCTTGAATTTCTGTCTACATAAAGTTCGAAAGTTTTGAAGGTTTTGATTTTCTTTTAAAGCTAATTTTGAAAAAAAAAGTTCCGAAGATTTTGAAGTTTTTTATGTGCTTGAATATTTGCGAGTGCAGACTGACGTGTGACCATACATCAGTATTTTTTACCGCCAGCCGGGGGGGGGGGAGTGTCTTTAACGTGCATAGCTCCAGTAGTGATCACACGAACACACTATTTTACGATACTCATCCAGTTCGAAACGGCCAGGGACGGGCAGGACGTTGAGGCTCAAAAAAACCTTGAAGCGACCTGGCAAAGTACCTCCCACCCTTGCACGCTGGTGGCAATCCGATCGAACGCCCGCCCGAGTGACGTGGCACTATTAAGAGTAAAGTTTGTAATCTCCTGAGGTTCGAGTTTCCGGGACGGAGGAAACGCCCCGCAAAAAGCACAGAAGCCGACACAACTCGAGGTCGCGGAGCGTTCTACAATGCAAGTGGCGTCGGAAGAAGAAAACGGGGGGAGGGAGGGAGGTGGTCTAGCCCCTTTCCTCTCCTGATATTTCTGACTGTTAAAGAAAACAATACGGGGAAAGAGGGTGTGGTCTTGAGCTTATTTTAATCTGAAATTATTTATGTATATGTTATAGCTACTGTTGCTCTTCACTGCATAAAATATCGCGTTGAATCGTCATTTTCGGAAACTCGTTGTAAGAAGGCACTACTTGTCACATGCTTAAAGGTGCGGAAGTTCAAAGCTATGTCTTTTCAACCTAAATAACTGTGCGATTCGTAAAAGAAAAATAAACATAACAATGAATGCGGGGATAAAAAGCTGGAGAAAAAAAAAGAAACTATAAAGATCCCGCCGGAAGTGTTGTATTCTTGCATATTCAGAAGCTCAGAACTTTAAAACAAGTTTCTCCAACCAAAATGTGGACAGGCTAGAAGACACACTTCCCAAAAACGTAAAGCAAAAAAAATGTTTTAATGACGTGTTGAACTTGAACAATATTAGAAATTTTCCCCATGCGTTAATTTATTCTTCATTCCAATTTATTTTGTATTCTGCGGATGGAAATTATATGTAATGTCTTTGGTGTTAATTTATATGCGATACCTCAAACAACTTAGACGAAAAAAACCACGGTTAGGGCTTAATGGCCCTTACATACATGTTTGGACATTTCTTCGAAACTCATATTGAATATCAATAATCACATCTTAAGACGACACTTACCTAGGCTATACATATAGATCGTTCTTAAAAAGTTTAATATCTCCACCGTAAATAGCTTCGGCTTTAGCGCGTTCAAATATGGCACAAACAACAATCGACAAAAAGCCCGTCGTCCTTCCTCGCCCCCTCGGGAATTTCTTTCTTTAAAAGTGTGCTTGCCAGAACATTGTAATAGGCGGCATTGTCTTTCGTAAGGAACGCAGCACCATATGTAAAAATTCGAGAAAAACATTAGATTGTACCTCACTACCTGAATTCAAATGAAACCGTCCGCCGGTCCTGCGAAGTCTGCGACGAACGTCGAACTTTTACCCTAAAAAGTTGGAAGTTCGTCGAACTTTTGATTTTTCAGGAATCGAAAGTTTGACACTTTTCGAATTCTCTTGGTAAATGAGGTTCGAAAGTTCGAAAATTATCGAGATTCCTTGGCGTAGGAGCTCGAAAGTTCGAAAAGCTTCGAACTTTTAGTAAAAAAATTAGAAAGTTCGAAAATCATCAAGTTTTTTGGTCTATCAAGTTTGAGTTCGACAACCATCAAATTTTGCAGCCTAATAAGCTCGAAAGTTCGAGAAGGATCGTATTTTTAGCGTAATAAGTTCGACGGTTTGAAAAGTGTCGAACTTCTTCGTTTTACAAGTTGGAAACTTCGACCTCCGTCGAATTTTACGATATAGAAATTGCGAACATTCGAAATCTTTCGAACCTCTTCGCACCGCTCGATTCGATCATCGAAACTTCGGTTCCAAAAAGTTCGCGGCATCCCTAGTCTTAATGCAAACAAAACACTATGTGCCTCAGGCGAAACCTTACTAGTGCTACTCAGGAAATAAGAAGCCTGACCTATACAGCCCTGGTAAGACCGATTATTGAGTACGTGAAAATTGTGTGGGATTCACATGCTGTAACAAATTTCCATAAATTGGAAAAAAAAATCCCGCGACTTGCTTCCAGGTTCATATTTAACAAATTCGGCCACACATTTTCTCCTACAAAACTATGTGAACTCGCAAATCTCCTAACTTTGGAATCGAGGACCAAGTACGAAAAATTGAAATTCCTTTTTCAAACTATACACAACTTTAGAAAGATCAACAAATCGGATTACTTTGAAATCAGCACTAACGAATCATGAAGGCATCGCCATAACATGATCATTCGTAATACATCTGTGTGAAATGATTGTTTTAAATTTAGTTTTTTTCTAGAACTATCAAAGTGTGGAATCTGCTGCCCGATTCTTCTGTCTCGTCAACATCTCTTAATGCCTTTTTAGAAAGTATACATAATATTGTCCATTGTGAGAGTCGTGAAAAGCCGTAATTGTACAAATTGGACCAAGTTTCAGCTTTCTTGTGAAGTGTTAATACCTGTGCTGCTTTCAGTTTTTAAACTTTTCTTTGTGCCCTTTTAATTGTATGAAGCGGTCTTGTGCAATCCACTGTTTTGTTTAATTACTCTTTGTATGGTGGTTACATTCATCTTTTATTTTTTTATACCAACTCCATGTAATAGCCCAATGGGCTGACCGTATCAATAAATGAATGAAATCACTGAAAATTAAGACCCAGCTTGCAAGTAACTTCTCGTAAGAACGTTCACTGACTTCAACCGTCGAAGATGGCGCGTGGGAAAACAGTATTTCTGACCTAGACCACCCAAGTTTGAAAGGTCTGAAGTAGGACGTCGTCGTCTAGCGAAATCCCAGTGCTACAGGTACCAGAACTTTGAGCACTAGTCCTGATGGTTGGTTTTAAACTAGTGTTCGCTGAAGGCTTCCAGGTCGGATCGCACTGGATGTTGTGTGTCGCCCCTCACAGGAAGTGCAAGACAATTTCCTGTGACAGTCCTTTGACCTATGCCCTCTTAAATTCCACCGGAAACATCGCATCTCTCGTGAGAGTTCTCTTCTCCTTTAGAGAGGTGACACTGGTGCAGGTTTCCCGTGTTGTGTCCTGTATTTTTTTAAAAGATGCACTCTTTCTTGTTATTTTGAGCTTTGGTCATGGTGAACTGCAGAAGTCGGAAGTTGAGCTCGTTGATGCAGTTGCTCTTGATCTTTTTTGATGGACGGTCATCTCAGACATCAGATCTTTCTCTCTCTCGATCTCGATCATCAGATATTCGAGCAACTGCAGCAATTTCCCCTCCGCCTTCTGCTGTTCAGTTGAACGTCCTCAGATCGAGGTTTGGACGTGCGGACAGCTCAGCAGTTCTGGAAGTTCCTGAGATTGACCCAAGTTCTCCTGTTGTAAATATGGGTGGAGATGAATGTGCAGCCACGTCTTCCTCGTACGGATGGACAATCTTCCTTTCGGAGTGACCAGCACGTCGGTAGAAATCCACCACAATTTCAGATGGAAGAGCCTAATGACAATGTCCATCACCATACTCGAGTAGCTGTCTTAGCTGATACCAAGTCTATCAAAATCACGGATGGGGTTTGCACCTGATCAAAAAGTCTCCCCAAACAATTGGTATATTTTGAGCAGGTGACACTTGGAAGCGTTCGAAGCTTTGTAGGATGGTCTTGCTAAATTGTTTGTAGTCGCCAGGGCATCTATCGCCTGTAGCGATAGATGCCCTGGCGGGTCCACGAATCCAGTGTCCTAAGTATTGAAACTTCTCACCGCTTGAAAGCCTTCTTCGTTTTCGTGAACGGGACGCTTGAATAGCTGCCAAAATGGCTGCCGCTCAGCAAGCTCGCCCATAAAGGACTGCAGTTGCAACTTCGGTAGTTTAGCACAGCCCGTCTTCGTTCTTCGCTGCGTGAGGTACATTGCCGTTGTTGATGGTCGCGCTGGTTCACCAGAATGTAGTAGCACTGCTCGCCTTTAAAGCGTGCTCAAGGTGTGGGTTGTTTCTTCCTCGTACTCAATTACCGACTGCTATTCATTCTCGATATCTCAATCTGCAATGAAGGGCTTGAGATTGGTTTTCATCTTCTTGAGCTCTTCATAATTTACCTCCAGTTTTCTTGCTGTGGCCTCGATTTGAATTACATCCGCTGTGTTGAGAATAGCGGTGGCCTCTCTGACGATTCGGGTGTTCTGTGCTCTGCGAGCAGTCTTTTCGTTCGCACGTTTTCCATGTTGTAGTAATTGAGCGCTTACTTGTTACAATGTCGATCCAAATTTCGTTCCAGGTTAGTCCATGGCGTTCACTCGTTCACTGCTCAGCAACTGACTTCGTTTCGTTGACGGTCGTTCCTTGCTTGAAGTCCCTGGTTCGGCACCATTCAATTGTTGCCTAAATTGAACGTCAAGGACTTACGGTAAGAAAAATAACGGATTTACTATTTACAAGGCGAAGTGAATCTATGGGTGGTTGGTCATCGCAGTCATGTCGTACTTCCTTTTTCCGATCTCTATCGCCCCAAACGTTTTTCAGTCTTCTTCGTTTCCGTTAACCGCATATTTAGAGGAGCATTGGGCGGCTTTTTCCTGTTCAGAGAGTCGAAATCACAATTCACAACAAGGGCTATCAAGAAAATAAACAACCTTAGATATATTCAGTTTCTTAAAAAGTTTTCAGGAATTTACTATTTAATGAGTAAGTACCCAGGTAATGTTGAGATTAGTAACCTTGTGCGCGCAATAGAAAAAAACAGTAGGTCCGAGGACCTTACAAAATATAAGACATGGAGAGCATTTCAGGGCGTTAAAATTAAAAACAGTGAATTCGAACGCGTTTGGAAAATTAGATTTTTTTATCGGAGCGCATACGTTTTCTCCAGAGCGCATGCTACCCGTGTCAACGCGAGTTAACGTTTAGCTGCCGTAAAGGAGGCGCCGCCGATGGGAGTGATATGAACCGGTGTTATATTATTCTTACATCACACCTTAGTGTCAACGCAATCGAACAGATGAGGTGACGTGGATGTGTATCTTATGGCTTATTCACATGGGGCCTCTTTTTCGATTCGCAAGGGATTACCAAAACCGAAATTTCGTGAAATCGTCCTTTTCTCCCGGGAAGTTCGACGCGCGAGACCTGGGACGTAATGGTACATTAGAAGTTCTCCCAACCTTGTCGTGTATACCGGGAATATCGAGAGTTTCGCATCAAAAAGATAATATCACGAAGACAAGAAGGAGGCGGAGAAGGCGAGCAGTCGGAGAGAGATAGAAGACGTCGACAAGTGCGCCTCTCGGTCTGGACTGACCTTCGGTATTTCACTATAGACGCTTGCAGGCACCTTTGCATGGGCGCCGCCATAACCGACCATCACTTTTTGTTTTCTCTTATTCCCTTCGCTTTACTTTATCATTGCCACAGCAGAACAGGTTCTTGCCACTTTATGTGTTACTGTGTCCTTCTTTTCCACCATAGGCCTTTGTGGAGGCATGTCAACGCCAGCTTCAGTGGCTCGGCATCTCGGTAAGACAAGAGAAGGTCGGCAATGGCGGCTCAATCTGGCAACGTGTTTAAAGCGCCTAGGTATATTAGACTCCATCTTTCACCGTTACAAATTGAAGTATGCGCAGTGTGAAGAGAACAGTCTGGTTTATTAATGCCACTGCATAAACTTCGCAAGATTCGGCTCTGTGGGTTTACGGGCCTGCCAGATCCGGAAAAACCTCGAACGTCAAGGAACAGGCAGAGAATCTCGAAGTGTTTCGGGTGTTTATGCATCACTCAAAAATAAGTTATCCCAAGTCATGATGTTTATATGCAGTGCTTGCACTCATCGCGACCGTAGATGAATCTGCATCGCGCCACAAACCCGTACAGTTGACCCCGCTCTCCCGTACGCAACCCGAACGCACCGCTTCTCCGCTCGCCGCTCGCCGCCATATTTTTTTTTATGGCTTTGGCTTGGATATTGGATTGGCTAAAAAGAACTTCTCCAAAAGCTCGCCCTGCTTCAAAGGTCAGACCTCACAGCGTCCTCGAGCGGCCATTGGAGTGTTTTCAAGTGATTGAGAGGACTCGAAAGCGTTTCAGCAAAGCGCTCTCTCCTGAAGCGAAGAAAACGCAAAACCTGTTATGGGAGTTGTGCGAGTTTTTTCTGTATCCTTTCGACGGGGCTTCAGTTCAGCGTACATTGGGTTTCGCGACACAGATTTGCCCAAAAGATGCATCGTATGAGCATGGCATTTTTCTGAGGATGCTGCAGTGGAATTTCTACAGCAGCGAGAAGGGAGTCGCATCGAGGCTAAAAATATGAGACTCCCAGTGTGTCTCTCTCGTTTAGCTCTCTTCCAGTGCGTGATGACTGTCTTCTCCTTAGTTTCAGGTTTATATTATATTGATGCAATGAAAAACATAAAAACCTTGGTGAAAGGGGAAATATTAAGTTGTGTATTCAAAATATGCTGAAACGATTGGTGCGAATTTCAACAAACTTGAAGCGCTACAAATAGAAACCTCTATGGTAACAGTACAAATAAGTATAGAATTTGATCGCGAAAAAGAAGAGGCTGAGTTAATGTCATTCAAACACCAAATAGCGATTTTTTTTAGCTGGATTACTGAAGAGCAATATTCTGTGAGTAGATATATAAGTGTAGTATATTTACGTTCAGTGGAACCTTTTTAACTTATGGTTTTTGTAAGCATAAAAATTTTACACCAATGCGATCTATATCAGATGTTACAATACACGAGATCCATATAAAATATAATAAATTTCGATAGTTTTATCGACGGACTTCGATAACATAAGTGGCTGAAAAGAACTTCCCTTATTTTATTCATGTTTTGTTAGCGTGAACACCCAAGATATTGTTGCTCACTTGTCCCTATCCGTTTGAATTATATATCGTTAATTAAAAGTTAATAAATCCCTGTGGAACAAAGCAATGCAATTTATGTACCCTCTAACATGGAAAGTACGATACAGAACCTTGGCCAAACGTCAAACTGAGCCGTGCGTTTGCAATCGAGAAATGCGTAGAATATCAGATATGGTTCATGCAAAAGGCAGCTTTAGTTCAGCACCGCTTTTATGTATAATCTGTAAACTAAAATGACATTCAGATGCAAACAATCAGTGAACAGAAGGCTAAACATTTAAACAAGTACAATAAAGGATGCAATAAATATAATGTAATCGCAAACTCTCGAGAAGAAATCTTGTATGAAAGGCAAACATGCACGCATTAAAAATTATATTTTCATTGATATATGACATATCGCCACTCCAGGCGTCCCCATGCCCTCTCGGCGAACGAACGAAAACCACAGAAGCAGTGACGGCGGAGACGGTGTTAGGGATTGTCAGCCTTGGTGCTGCAGCTGAGCGTTTTGTTGTCGTCGCTGCGTTCATGCATCGTAAATTTTTAACAGAAAAAAAGTGGGTTCAAAAAAAAATAATTGTCACGTTCCACTTGGTAAATTAAAAAAAATCAATACTTTTCGATCTTTTTAACGCACGTTAACATATCCGTCACCCGCGATATGATCCTGCCTCGACCGCTTCGTATTTGTATCCAAGTAAATTAATGCTAGCACGCTGAGCAGCATCAGCGAGTAGACGCGCGGTAAATCCTACCAACCTATCCCCGTCTCTTCCGCTATTCTGCAACTACCAGCTCCGCCATTTCTAGAGCGTCGGAGTTGCGAATATCAAAGTTTAGCTATATGGGCTGGATATGACCATGTTTTTAACTAGTTTCTTACAGCAGAAAGTACTTCCGGACGCTCACTGCACTTTTCGAAGAGCCTCCAGCGAAGCAAGGAGCAGAGAAGACGACCTCGCTCGATACCGAACATTCGAAAGACCATCGAACCAGTTCGTTCACTTTGTGATTGTGTCGCGCACCAAAACAATTAGGCGCAGTGAATACATCCTCGCTTTTTTTTTCCGTGCGTGTGTAGTCGGTGAGGCTAAGCACGAAACGACGATGAGCTTCTGGCGCAACTTGAGTGCTCTATCAAATCGTAGAGTTTGCTGCGCTTGAACGTAATATCAATCGAGACATAGCTGAGCGCCAAACAAAGTTTGACAGGAGGCGCTCTCTAGAGCGCAATAAACAATCTAAAACCATCCCTCCCCCTCCCCCCCCCAAAAAAAAAAAAAAGGTGATGTGAATTGGGAGCGTGATGCGCTTAGATCGCGGTAGGCACGACGTTGACGGTCGTCATATCTACGCCCAAAATTTGGCGCCAAACTCAGTGGGGAAACTGAATTGGTGCATGGGTCACGTGACTTGATTTCTTTGGCTGAATTTAGTGGGGAAACTGAGTTTGTCTCTAGGTACGCTGACGTAAAATCACGTGACATAAAGTCTCCCGCCAAATGTAGCGGTGAAACTGAATTGGTACATAGGTCAGGTGACATCTTTTTTACCGCAAAATTTAGCGGGGAAACCAAATTGGTTTACGCTTACGCAATCGCTAAACCGAGGGGACGAGCCCGTTAACAGCTACAGCTGTAAAACGCGAACGAGTTCATTAACTGAGGCTTACCGAAGTATAGATCTGAAACGGCCGTAGGAGGATCCGTTCCGTGGCTCCATCAATTGTACTCCGAGAAAGATGAGCCCTCGTTTGACGTCAGAGGGAGCTGCATGACGAACTTGAAATTTTCTGAGTTCCTAAAAACAATAGAAATATCGTCTATGACCGCTGCTCAAGTGATCAGATTGTCTAAATGACAAATAATTTAATAATCATTAAAAACCGCATCTCAGAAAAAAAAATCGTTTATCTACACTTATTTGTATTTCCACTGGTGGTGTGCGTGTTGATAAGTATGCGCAAGGCCCATGTGCACAGAAGTACGGCGCGATCTGCTCGGGCAAGCGCCCAGAGGCTCCGTTCTACTCCGACGTTGAGCGCAGCAAAGGCGCCGTAGCGCAGCGCACACAGATCCCAATTGGTAGCAGATATCGTGCTCCTGATCACCGTCTAATGAAAGCCGCACGTTCTGCGCCACGCTGCACTATCATGCGCTCAACGTCGGTGTATAACGGAGCCTTTAAACACGAACCAGACTCGGCTGTCGGGTCGGGTACGAGATGGTACCTCGCCGCGTCCTTGGCGCAGTCACGAATCCATCCGATGCTTTGCATAGATGAACGTGACACACCTGTGTAAAAACAGATCCTTTGTATCGTGTAGAAAAAAGAAACAAGTTTACAACTTGCTGTTAAATAAATATGTAAATGGTAGGCATCCAGGCACAACGCGTCGGAGGAGTTTCGTTCAAGTCGTTCACTCTCAGTTCAAAATCTAGATGGATACAGGACAAGTACGATACAGTTTCTATATATTTACACTGAGCTGTGTAATACCTGCAGTGCATACGATAACTTGACAACAATCAACAAATTGCAGCAGTGTGGCACGCACAAACATCTATAAATTCTTCCCTTTCTATTTCGCCGTTTCTGTGTAGTTCATAGTCTACTGCCCCTAAGTACAAACGGGACCCCTTAGAACTTAACTAGCGTGGTTACCCGACTATCGTTTTCAAATTAACTCATGTCTTTCGTCATGGCAGTAACCTAAACATTTCTGCCAATTTACAACACTTCCACTTTAGAACTTGTTTACAATTTGCACACTCCCAGTTACTGTAAACGACTTATTTTTCGCGGGCTCAATATTTCGTGATTTAGGTCAAAGCTGAAGTTTTGAAATAATACGCGGTGTTCTAAATTTACGCGACGCGGCGGTATCTCAATATAGATTCTAATGTGTTTACATTTTAACGGAATTGTTCGCAGGACCTAGTTTTCGCGAACTGAAGGTGATCCGCGAAATTCGCGAAAATTAGCTGCTCGCGTAAATAAGGTCGTTTGCAGTATACTGTTTTGTCTGCACAAAATAGAGTAATATTATTGGCAGATGCTAGCACCCCAATGTACCAAGCCATCCAGAAATTACACTAATAATTTGGCTCCACCTTATTCTAAAACGAAAATATAATTTGTTTTATTTATACATTTTCGCACCCGCTAAGGAGCAGGCAATGTAGAATACATATTGGTAAAAAGTCTAAACAAAAACAAATACAATGTTATGGTACCATTGAAACCCTAATAGCTGGAAAACACCAAACTTCCTTAGTAGGCTAAAATTTAAACATAGAGATGGAAAAACGAAAGAAAGAAAAAAAGATCACACATTGTAAGCAAAAATAACCGAAAATAAAGAAGTACATAACGAAAAGGACAAGCAATCTGAGAAAGAGAATTGTAGCGGGATTGAGGTACATTCCTGAACAATTCGTGCAAAGATTAGTATCTATAGCAATCTGGTATACACATAACTTCATTAAGTGTTTTGAAATTCCTTTGCCTTGTCGATCTGGATGTATTAAAAATGAAGTAGTTTGATATACAAAAGTTCTACCTACCATTTATCCCATAAAAAAGAAACATCAGTCGACTAGTTTTCTACGTTGCTCTGAAGAAGGTAGGCTGCTCTGGACATAAAGTTCTCGAACAGTTTTATGCCGTAGGTGTTTAAAACGAGTCGTAACGGTTTCTAATGTATTGTTTTTAGCTTATCTAGAATAAACTTTGGGTCCCAAACAGCGCAAAGACACTCTAAATGTCTTATGGGCAACTAGGGTAGTATTGCTCCAGCAGTCGTTGACTCGCCTTTTTATTGTACACAATTTATTTATTGCTTTTCGCGCAATAAGGTCGACATGTCTGCTCCAACGTGTATAGGATGGTATTATACGTCTCCAGGGGCTTGTTCTCTGACACTTCGTAAAGTGGGGCTCCTTGAAGAGAGTAGCTAAAAATATATTGATTATTTCTTAGTTATTTCCATGTGCGAGGGGGTTCGGTGGCCGAGTGGGCTAAATGTGCACACCAAGCTCGACGCGCGTGGAGCGAAAGATCGCGCTGCAGAACTCAGGGATCCTGGGTTCAATTCCCTACCTGCTCGTTTTGATCTGGATGAGCATCGTACCGGCGATGCGGCCGTGTATCACTACACTACTGCGTGAACACTTTAAAGACCGCAGATTAGCAGTCGTACTGAACTGAAAAAATTGCTCATCTACAGTGTCAACCACAGTCGCCCCATGCTGGCAGACCGAGCTTACGCAGTATAAACGCTAAACGTCCAATTTAACTTATTTTGATTTTCTCTATCTGCGCATACTTAAATAAAATGAAGGTAAATTTGCCAATTTGCCGCACCAGTTGAAACACACATATGCACTACCATGAATGAGAACTTCATCGACTGTTCCTTTTACTTGCTTTTAAATTTTGCAGTTGCGAAGATACAGATTGGAAACAAAAAATCACAACTCGGAAGAACAGAAGACTAGGGTTCTGAAGGCCCTCAAAAACACGCACGCCTCGACACAAAACCGTTTGAGAGCTCGAATTGGTTTATTCCTTGGGTCTTCCTTCCTCACAAGTGGGAGCCCGAATAACGTATCCGAGCAAGCATCAAGGGCCACCTCCAGACTCGACAACAAGCTCCACTAGCGCCTGTTACGGTTCGACTTCCGCCAAACTGGGACTGCAACCCCTGAGTCTGGTTCGCTATGCAGTTCCACTTCTCACTAGAACCGAAAAGCCAAGTACTAAAATATCCTTACCACATCACGGCCCTCTTTCCCAACGTGGCCGACGCTGTCTACAATGTGCTGTCTATCCGAACCACTCGAAATACCCTGCGATAAGCTGAAGACACACATGCTTCCAAAGAATCTAAGCCTCCGAACGTTCCCGCTGGCAACAGATGCTCTCCGTCGAGGAACGCCTTGAACGACACCCAACACAGTTGTTGCGTGGAATGATTCAGCTTCTGGAGAAGGCGCCAACGAGATCGACGCCGCTCTACACCCAGAGCTGTCTCTTCAGCGGCTGTCAACTGCCGTTCAGATGGTCCTGTGGCAACAGCACCGCTCGATCTCGAAGGATTCGCTGGGTTGGCCGACGCTGGTCATGGAGGCCTCGCCCCGTCTGCCATCATGGCTGCGGACACAAACGCGCAGTCGGCACAACACGCCGCAAGACATCCGGACCCCGCAAACTCGCCAGGTCTGCGTCCACGAGCTCTGCCAACGCCTCGAATAAGCCGTCTTCTCCGCTACAAGACGTCAAGACCCCGACCGTTCTCCCCATCGACGTCGGCACACAACATCGCGCCGACCCAACAAGGCCTGCTTTGAAAAAGACAGCTCGCGACGTTCTCTGCTACTATCACCGCCGTTGCGGTGCAGGTGCACGTCGCTGCGAGCGTCCTTGCGCGTGACCGCAAAAACCCACCACTAGAGGCGATGAGCGGTCCGTGCCTTACCGGAACGTAACCTTTCCTACACCATTGACAGAACCACTGGAAATCACCTAATGGCTGACACGAGCGCCCAGGTCAGCGCCATTGCTGCATCACGTGCGTCCCGTTCATGCAAGCATATCTGCTTTCTTTAGGCTGTGAACGGCTCGCCCATCCTCGTGTTCGTTCGTTGAGCGCGTTCTCCGTCGGTACCTTGGCCTTCGACGATGCCTTTCGTTGGTGTTTCTGGTGGTCGACGACGGTCGCGGTGATTTTTGGCGCCGACATTTCATGCGAAAGTGTTCACTGTCCCCATTCAGACGAGTACCGGCGTCTTCAGCTTTGAAAACATGCAGAACTTTGGCCCAACGACGCCTAAAATCGCATTTCCCCATCGAAGCGAAGTGGAAGCCGATTATTAACGATTTACGCTCCGATCGGCTGGCGCGTGTCATCAAGAAACGAGGCTCCCATTGGCTCTCGTGTAGCGTAGTAAAAAACGAAAGAAGCCATCAGAGATGCTCTTTCTATGGCGGCGCAGTGGACGAATCGGCGCGGCCATCGGTAAGAGCGGTGCGGCGGTGCGGGCCTGGCCACCTGGTGACAGAGCTCGTTCCGGCAAACTAGGGGCGGATCCACGGTCAAGCTCAGCACCGCGTGGGCACTTCGCGAGAGCCGCGCTCAGCCGTCGGCCGGGGAAAGTGGCCGTCCACACCACTCGCCGCAGACACACTAGGGATCGAAAGAACGAAATTACGCTTTCGGATTCACAACTCATAAGAAGCGTTTAGGTGTCCTAGATTGCTTTTGAACACCATTCTCGGCTAGTCAACGTGAAGACGAAACACGTATTCGACTCGATAACTAAGATTTCGATACAAGGAATCTCCACAACAGAAACTACGGTGCTCGCCTCCGCTTGCACTCAAGTGCAAGGCGCTTTCCAACAATCGCTCGGTGAGTTTCCGTCTTTCACGCGACTGTCAGACTGGAACGAGACCTGTTGCAATTAATGTAACACATCACATTCCAACAACCGGCCACCTGTTTTATGCCGTCCGAGACGACTAGCAAAGTAGAAGCTAAACATTGCTCGAGCAGAATTCGACCACATGCTCGAGTTGGGATAGTACGGCCTTCTTCCAGCAGTTGGGCCTCTTCGGTGCACATGGTCTGCAATAAAAACCAGAACAGGGGGCCATGCAGAGATTACCACTCTCTGAACAGAAACACCATTCCAAGCCGGTACCCGCTCCCCAACATTCAAGAGTTCACCGTCAACCTTCCAGGCTCTACTATATTCTCGAAGATCGATCTGACCAGAGCGTAGCATCAAAATCCGGTCGCGGAAAAAGATAACCCCAAGAGCTAGCCGTCTTTACGCCTTTCGGCCTGTTTAAATTTTTACACATGCCTTTCGGCCTACGTAATGCGGCACAATCGTGTCAGCGATCTATTGACGCTGTTGCAAGAGCTTTGCCTCTTGTTTTTCTTCTACGTCGACGACCTGCTCGTCGCAAGCCCATCTGCAGAGGAGCACAGCACACGACTTCGCCTCCCTTTCGAGCGGCTGGTAAAGCATGGCATCATCATCGACGCCACAAAGTGTGAGTTGAGGGCACCCAAATTGGACTTCTTTGACACCGTTTTGATAGCTCAGGAATTCGACCTCTACCTGCCAAAGTCAACGCTATCCAAGATTTTCCAAGACCAACGTCCCTCACCACGCTACACAAATTCATCGGCCTTGTAAACTTTTACAGGCGTTTCATATCACACTGCACAAAGCTGCTTGAACCACTTGAGCTCCTCCTTCTCGGCAAGAGCGCGAGCTCTACCTCTCTTCTGCCTTGAAACGACGCAGCTGAGCAGGTCGTTCACGAGGCAAAGGGAGCTCTTGCGGAGACCACCCTTCTTCAACATCGGATGCACAACGCTCCAGCGTCGATCATGACTGACGCCATTAGCAACTGCGGTTGGAGCCGCACTCCAGCAGCGCTACGACCTGACACTGGAAGCCACTCGTAGTCTTTTTAAAGAAATCAAAGCCTGCACAGACCCGCTACAGCGTGTTTGGCCTCGAGTTGTTGGCCGCCTACATGTCAGATACGTCAATTCCGACACTTCGGTGAAGGAACGACATACACCAATAGGACGAACCATAAACCCCTGACAAATGCCATGACAAACACATGATCCCATCACACACCTCAGGAAATACGCCATCTAACTTTTCTGTCAAAATTTATGACAGACATCTGACAAGTGAAAGCCGTAGACAACGCGCCTGCCGACGTCCTCAGCCACATTGACGCCCTCTCATTACCCCCACTCCCATATCCTGCAGACTTATCTCGGTTACAGGATCGAGGACGAGGATGTCAAGTGGCTACGATTGTCAATTTTACTGCAGCTGCAAGATGTCGCATTTCCAGGTAACTACCTTTTCAATTGCAACGTTACGACAGGGAATCCCCGACCGTTAGTCCCTGCTCCACTAGGTCTTAAACCTTTCGACGTCACTGACTGTTTCTCAAACCCGGGTGTTCGGGCAACACAGAGTCACAAGACGTCCAGGTAAGTCTGGCACACGCCATACCTTCAGAGAAGTGTTCGAGAACCTCCGCCCAATTCCAACTAGAGTCAGGAATACCAAATCACTTTACGTTACAGAAGACGTAAGTACTGCCACTCACGTGATTGTCCGACAAGAACATAAAAAAACCTACGTTCTCACTATCGGGGACCGTTTTCTATGGTACAAAGAAGGACGGCCACCTTCGTGCTCCGCAGTAAGTCCATGCCGAAAGTAACGTCTCTGGCACAGCCTTGTAGGACGACGAATTTTACGAGGGCACGTCTAGCTGTGAATCTCGACTGGGGCAGTGCACCATCCCACGGGCTTAACAAGGCGCCGCCTCCTGGCGTTGCCGCGCTCTTTTTTTCATTGACGCAGGTGGCTCAATCTTTCTCTGCGGTGCCGACAAAGCGGCGATGCCGGTCGATGATTATGGTGAGCGGGATCCCAGAAAGATCCTGCACCAGAAGACGGCGGACGGCAAAAGTACTCCTTGATGTCCCTTGGTCGTTCTCCCAGACAGGGCCGAGGGTCGTTCGGCGGAAATCCTCGCAGTCCGAGCTAGGACGTAGGGGCACCTTCGGTAAACGTGGTCAGCCTCCCCGCAGTGGAAGCACATCGGGCGTTCGTCAGCCGTGCGCCACTGGTCGTTCTTTCGACTTCGACACTGCTCCTGGCGGGGGTGTACTGCGGCAAAGAGTGCTCTCGTCGGAGTGCAGCTGAGTATTGCCGGGTGAGAGGAAGCTAGGCTCAACGAGCAGCTGCGGCGTAGGTTAATGCTGGTGGTTCCGATGCGGCGTCGGCGAGAACTTCTGGCTGGAGTGCTTGCTCGACCTCTTCTCGCACAATCTCGGCGATCGAGAGCGAAGAGCAATACGTAATCGAACGAAGGGCTA
>JAZHYW010059209.1:0-12339 GCA_037355805.1 Ixodes ricinus | reverse complement strand
TTTTAGATCTCTGCTTTCCTTTCGACGCGCTTTCGTGAGGTTACGAGGTGTCTGTTGTAAACAGGATTTCAGATTATAAGCTGATGCGTGTGACAGTGCAGCACATAATAGTGCCCCTCAAATCGAGAAAAAAATACGACACTTGCTTACAACTTTGATAAACCTAATGACACAACTGTCTTAGATTATTTGGAATACTATCTCGATTCTTTGCGCCAGTGACGCTAACTTTGAAAGCCTCGTGGAATCACTTCAAGGAAGCAGTAAACTACCGATCTAACAGCGTATGTTCCTCAGAGAATAAAAGACTAATAGACAAATCCTTGCGTCACACTGACGATCAATCTACTTAAACCGCAGATTAAAACGTTAAGATATTGTGTAAGCACCGGAACTTGTCAGCAGATTAGTTCTTTAAGCCGTGATATAGAAAAAGAAACTCAAAGATTACAAAACTAATCTTCTTTGCCAAATGCGATTGAATACAATTTGAAAGAGACGTCGGCACATAAGTTCTGCGTAACATCTGTTTCCGAAGCAGAAAGTTATAGTAGAAGTATATGTGGACGGTGCTATAATGCGATAATCCGCTTACCGTAGTTAAATGAATTCAACAACTACTTTCACTCGGTTTTTTCAGTGGGCACATCTGTATATAATCTGACTGACAACGAACCCAGCCTATAGAACACAGCCTATTCAAAATACTTTTGAGGGAATGAGGGCCTAACTACTAAATATTGACTTAAAAAATCACCGGAAACCGATAAAACCCCAAATGAATTCCTGAGGCGTTACTGCGAACCGGTTACACGTTTTTTGACCGTTATCTTTCAAAAGTCGCTAGATAAATGTCGCTTACCAACTGGTTGGTTAATTGCCAAAGTTGTACCAGTCACAAGTCTGGCGACCATCTTGAAGTAAAAAACTACCGGCCAATATCGTTGACATAAACAACATGCAAAATGCTCGAACACATCATTTCTAAACATCTCGTTGATTTTCTAGAAGACAGCAACCTATTTTATGATAAACAACACGGATTTTCGCAGGAAGCTATCAGACTATTACCGAGTTATTTGAATCAACTCATCAGTTTGGAAAAGTGCTAATTGTTCGTGGCCAAATCGATGTTGTATCTATCGACTTATCTAAAGCATTTAACAGAGTCACGCATACAAAGTTACTTGAAAAGTTATTGCTTCTTGGTGTTGATAAGAACTTGGTTCTTTGGATCAATCATACTTATCTGATAGGACACAGTACGTTGAAATTGACGGTCATGCGTCATCTGCTTTACCGGTCACGTCTGGAGTACGCCAGGGATCTGTTTTGAGGCCAGTTTTGCTTTTTAGTCTCTGATAACGATATCGCTCAAGATAGTGACCCAGCTGTAGAAGTGCGTTTCTTTGCCGGTGATTGTTTGGTTTACATCACCGTAATAACTGTAGATGATCAAAGAATTATTGAATGACTCCTTGACAACTATATTTCACTGGTGTGAAAAATTGGATATGCGAATTAATTTTGATAAAACTACTGTCTTAAGCATAACCAAAAAGAAGTCTCCGTTGATGTTCTCGTATGAAATAGATGGTGTAGTCTTGCAACGTTCTAACACTCTTAAGTATCTTGGTATTACTATCTCGGGTGACCTCAGCTGGAATACGCACGTTGAAAATGTATGTAATTCAGCGATATAGGAAACTTTGTTTTATGAGGCGATCTCTAAGAGGGACGAACTCCGATATCCGGACCAACGTTTATAAAACTCTAGTGCACCCAACATTGGAATATAGCATCGATAATATGGGACCCCCACGCACAAACTCAAATAAATAAAGTGGAGCGCATTCAAAGGCTAGCAACAAGGTTCATCTTTTTCTGAATACGATAGACACAAGTCTGTTTCGGCATTGTTGAGGAAAGCCCAACTATCCTCCTTAGCGTCAAGACAAAGAATTGCGCGGCTGAAGTTTTTTATTTGTTTTATTTGCTGTATTTTAAGCATCTCCATATTGACACGCAAACCTATATCAGATCTCCTGGAAGACGGTCTCGACGACTAAACAACGAATTGTCAGTTGACCCTTTTATGCCCAATATTGATATTTTTAAATATTCGTTTCTTGTAAAAACAATTGAAGAATGAAGCAGATTACCCCGAGTGTTTGTCTTTCTGACGTCTCTTCTGTTGAAGAATTTGAAGAAAAGTTGATGAACTGGTTTTCTGACGAGTAGTTGCACCTGTGAGAATGATTGTTCTATGTATAATTTCTTGTGTCACTTGTATTTTGTTTTATGTATTACTGTATACGCTCCTGCTATAACCCGCAAAGGTTCGCAGTATTTGAAATAAATAAATAAATAAAATGACCTCTACCTAACTTGCATCTAAAAACGTAAATATTGCTAAAAAAGTATTTTCGTACACTCAAGAAAGACTTGTCCCACCTATGCCCTATAATTTTTGGTGTTTTCTTTTTTTTTTTAAAGGAGTTGTATACGATTTTGATGTTGAAAGCATTTGCATGTCGTTGCTTTTGACATTGTTTATCTTCTCACAAAGGACAGAAAACACATCTCATTCCATCGAAATTTTGGAGTTCCGCAGCGTAATCGCGAGGCAAAAAATATATTTCCCGATCTGCAGCCACGAGGCGGCGGCCATGAAAACCGCACGACGTAACGTCAAAGGTGGAATTGAAAAAGAAATTAGCAAGTTGTGCAACTACATCTTTAATAGAAGGTAATTTTGCTATACGTCTTGTCGTACCCACTAAAATATAAATGCGTCAAAAACCTGGCCTAATGGACAAGATTTTTATTAGACGGGGTTGTCAGTGGCGCCATCTATCCGATATCAACAAAACCGTCCTCTCTACATGCTACCACGACGAGCCGCCAAAGCCAGCACGGCCCGAGCCGGATGGTGCAAGCACGTGGTCACGTGGTCGCGAGCGGGCGAGTTCTCGCTGCTCAGTGCTCACTGATGGCGCTAGAGAGAAGAGCTTTCACCAGAACCCCGCGGCCCCTTCAGGTCACAGCGCCCGTGACTCGGAAGATCGTAAAGGATTTGAGAGGTGCCAAAAAACCTTAATCTTTGTCACTTAAAAAAGACGCAAAAACTAGGACATTAGGGATAAAGCGGTTTCTGTTGTTTGCTTCGGAATGGTCGCGACTACCAACTCCCACAATTCTTCAAGCAAAACACTGGAATTGTTGCGCAGCTCGTTTAAAGGCTTCTGTTCAGACGACCCTTTTCTTTTAAAGAAAGTGCGCTGGGAAACTGAGAGAAGATGAAAGGCCGCGGGGATTTGGATTAATTGGTGGGTAGACCTAATGCTAGCTGCCTTTGCCTCCCCTGCACTCGTTGAAGGCGTTCAGATGCGAGAGCCAATTGCCGGACGTGGGTGTTCGGCGTTCTGAAGCTTTCGACAAGTGCAGTGGACATAAGGGCAGCTAGCCTTAGGCGTACCCACTAAGCATTCGAACCAGACACCGGCGATCGCCCGCGTCCGCGCGCTCTCATCTCCTTCTTTCCACTCAGTCTCTCGGCCCACTATCTTCTGTTCCTTTCTTTTCCTCTCTATCTTTCTCTTTGTGTGCAGAATGTTTTCCCGAGTTCCTCATGCATAAACTGAGAAACATTACCAGCGATGTTTGTCTCCAAAGTTCTATCAACTGAAAACATTTACGTCTTTAAGGATATAAATCAGCTGGCTACCAGAGCTAACACTCCAAGAGTGGTACATCAACATGCTTAAAATCGTGATGAACGCTTGAAAGATGAGGATGCTGCCGATCTTCAGCATCCAAGGTATATTTGTTCTGAGCACCGACTTTGGAAGCACCAGTCACTGCGTGCATTGCTCACATTCACAGAAACAGCAGCTCCAGATACACTAGATTATGCACGGGAGAGGAATCATGGGCATCGTGATTGCTCCACCACCATATATAATCGACATTTTAAGGATAGTTATTCGCGTGTAGCCAAGCTCTGCAATGTCGAAAGTTACAGGTGTGTCGTTTTGTCCCAATCAGTATTCCGCCTAAAGCATAACATATATCTAAATTGAAGGTATGTGCTTTCAAGAAAAACACACTGATGCAAGCAATCATTATTGGAGGTCGCCGCTAAAACATCTTCGGCTGACAGCGAATGTCAGTGCGGTGAACACCCTTTCAAAGGATGTGCAGCACACCGTCGCAGCCTTCTCCACGTTCTTTTTGGACACTTTTATAATGAATATCGTGCAATGAAACGGCTAACGGTTTTCATTTAGAAGAGGGATGCACTTTGTCGAAATAAGGGTGCTGAAAGGCTGTTTTCATGGGAGCTATAATCTGAAACAACGTTTTTACCTAAGGAAGAAAAATGTCGTATTGCGTATGACGCATGGAATGCATTATTGAATTCGCAACCGCTATATTTTCTTACTTTAATAAGCAGCTCTTTCAGGGTAGTCAACGAACACGCTCTTTATTAAATTTCCAGCTGTATTTAGCGGGTAATTAACGCTACGGTGACCTGACGTCCTGTGAGGCCATGAAATCACACGATTCGACTACTTGACATCGTGCGGTGTCAAAATGCGTTACAAAACGCTATGGTGTCCCATTACCTGACGAAATGTAACATCAGGTGAAGGGGACCTGGCGTCGCACAAGGCCAGGGCACGTCACATCGATATTTCCCGCTCATGCTTAGCTGGAAGTCACGTTGACGTGTCCCAAAAAGACGAACGGACTGTACGAAGCGGTTATCTGAGTAAAGCGACATATAAGATAATTATATAAAACAGCTTTCGCTGAGTGTGCGGCATTTGATTGACATGGCACTCCAGTCCGAAACCACTGCCTAATATAGTGCATGTATCAGTATGTATGAGTCGCATTGGGCTAGCGTCTCGAATGACAGGGGCTTCATCTACCCGCTTGGGAGTGTCTTCGCTTTCTTCTTCATTATTCGCAGGAAAGCTGCCACTAACGTGTCGCAGAATTCTTAAACTCCCATAATACCACTGATCGAAGGAGCCAGACAAGGTTTCGGAGAATGTCCGTCATAATAGAATACAAAATATATACATAATAGAATAAAAATATAAACAGGAGAAGGGGGGCGGACGTCTAACCAATCCTTAATTAGAAGCCCACTCGGCAAGCACTTCAGTGGTGACTGTGGCGATGGCCGTTGAGGAATAACATTTTCGTGATTTTTTTCGTGTTTGCCTGGAAGCCTGCACGGCTGAGCATTTCTCAATCCTTTGGTGATATCTCGAAGCCCATTTACGGGGCGGATGTAAAGGAGCCGAGGGACCTATTGATGTTGTCTAGCGGAGTTTGAACGTGCCATGATTTCCAGAAAAATTTTTGTCGGCGGTTATAGTTTCAACGCTGAGGTTACGGCTGTCCTTGAAGTCAATGCGGCGGTCCATGACGTCGCAGTGTTCAACGACTTCGCCGCACCCATGATTGAAATGGTGAACATTGTTCGTTATTTCGATCACGGCGAATCGTCTCCCGAAAGTTTTTGTTTGGTCGATGTACGTGACTGGACACTCAGCGCAGCGAATCTTATACACAACGCCTCGCGCTCTTTTTCTTTTTAGCGACAGGAAAGTGTTTGTGTGGTGTGGGGAAGGGGGGGATTTTTCGGTCGCGGCATATGCGTCCAAGATTTGATATCGACTTGTGGGCCACACTTCGCCCACTTGCAAAAATATTTATTCGTTTTCTTCAGAATCCTATAGTAAATAGTATATAGAGACTAGATATTCTGTAGGAAATGTATTCACTCTTTTCTTTAGTTTCTATAGCATTTTGGTTGCTTTATTATACTTTCCATAGAACTCTTGAATAGAGACTGCATAGATATTGTATAAAAATGTATATATAAACAAATAAAAATTCTAACAACATTTCTATCCTCTTTTTATATACAATATGCAGTTTTTCATGAAAGACCAGCAACCAATGTTTTTGCATTCCATTTGAGGTTTGTAACAATACATAAATGAAAATAATCACTTCCCTTCTGCAAAATGTGGAGACATCCAATATGCATACACAAGTCATGGAACACTAATAACATTTATTCAGTAGCGTTAATAATTGCATTGTGTGCATTGTGTGAAGTAGATGTGTCTATACTGCTCTGGTTACTCTGCCTCAATGGGCAACTTCTCTCTCAGATGTAGTTGAGCAGTTTAGCCAGTGCAGTATAACCACAAGCCTGGGGTCTTCAATGTGCACCACGCAGATAGTGATAAATTACCGCAAGACTGCACCTTGCTCATCCAGATCAAAAGGAGCAGGAAGGAGGATTGAACCCGGGATCCCTGGGTTCGGCAGCGCGAGGTTTCGCTTCACACGCTCCGAGCCGGTGTGCGCAAGCTCACTCGGCTACCTCTTGGGGAGAAGATTGAGGAGTGGCGCTTTAGTGGCCACCTCCAGAAGTAACGCTGTGTGGCAAACAAACACTCCCAACCCAGTGAATAGCGCAGTCGCTGCAATGGAAGACGACGACGCAAGGCCCGTGAAAGGTACGTAACACTAATCTGTTCTCCTAAACGCGTCTAGATAGAAGTAATCTAGTTGCCTCTTGCATTGAATGTCACCGAAGTTCTCTTGGAAGGCAAAACAACCACATGTGTGTTCACGCGCGGATGTGCACAGCCCTTCGCGTCGTGTCGGCCGCGTGCGCTGCATCGTGCGTGGTGGGCACGGCGTCCCTATTTTTTTAGAGCGCACCTTTTGGGCGCCCATTTCCGGGTTGAGCGACGTCGGCGTAACCGCGCGTTGCATTATGGGACGTTTCCGATAATGACGCTCACGAGGGTAAAATTTCCCCACTAAATTTGGCGGGAAATTTTTCCGCTGAATTTCTCGAGGCACTTCCCGAAAATGAAGTCACACGTCTAGTCAAGTGTTATGCGACGTCACGTGTGACGTCGCACGTCCATTTAGCGGAAAAATTTCTCTTCTAAATTCGGAGAGAAATTGCCCCTGCTAAATTTAGCGTGGAAGTTTTCACTAAATTTAGTGGGAAATTTAGCGAACATTTTGTGCTAAATGGAAGGGGAGCAGGAGAGGAGGACGGGAGGAGGAGGAGGGGCATACCCTGTTCTCCGTACCCTCCTCCTCCTCCTCAAGAGCTGCGCTCTAATTCGGCGTTACAAAGAAATGTAAATATCTTTATTTATTTATTTTAATTCACAAAACACGCGCTTCACTTTTCAGTTATCCTGTCCCTTGCGACAATCATGGACCACACCGGCGAGAGCAAGCGGCGTCCCATTGAAGAAGAGAACGTGCTCAACTGCGATCATGTCGTCCCGGGCAGCGATGGCCCAGAGCCGACGATCGAAGTTTTCTGCCGACAGGAAACCGATGAAAACGTATACCCGGTTCCAAAGTATGCTTGGAGCACTGTGGTACGCAGCAACTGCGCCCCCTATCGCTGCCAGCAAATATGCAGCGAGCGCCGAAATGATGCGGCGACACGCTAAGCGAGTGCTATCGTCGACGTTGTTTGCCACACAGCGATAGTTTGTAGTGATGATGATGATGATAAGGAAACTGCGCCACCTATTGTTCGATCTCCTCGTCAATTCTCCCTCAGTAGTGTTGGCTACTCCACCGCCATATGCACCCTACACTTGAAAGGCAATCATTTGAACGAGGACCACCCGACAAGATATATATATATTACAAGAATGTTGCATGTTTTTCGCCTATTATTTCTTCGAAATGTTGTTTCTAGGGGATGGTGAATTGTATATCCAAATGTAAATCATTGCAACAGGCGAAAATTATCCTACGCAGCAAAAACCGCAGCCTCCGCGAGGATGTTCCAACTGGGTGTAATGCTTTTCCGCACGGCATATCACTCTACGAAATCTAGTTCAAAGGAATTCTATGGAAATATGGCGAAAGACATTTTATCGAGACGTGGCGATAAATATGCTGTAGCATTGCTATCGTATGTACATTCATAAACTCCGGTTGAAAGACAGTAAAAACTTTTTGAAAATTGTCGATGCCACGTGACTGAATAGGAAGTTGAAAGAGTCGTAAAACTGTGGATATGATTTCTGAAGACTGCTTGAAATATATTTTATGGGTATATGGATCCCTTCTCTATCCAGCGCACGCGCCAGCGCTTTTCTTCTTCCTTTGAATACGAAACGCTTATGCGCTTGGTTTGGCAGGACTCCGAAGTACTGTATTTGTATTTAAAAAAATCGTAGTTATTACGCATATTATAGTAAGCTATAAACGGCAGGCTTGCTGGGATGCTCCACATTATATATGACGACGTAAAGGTCGTATATCTACAAGATTTGTGAGCTCCGTGCGAAACAGAATAGAAAAAGAGTAAATTTATTGTTAAGACCACCATGGAATTGAGTTCTCTTCCTAGTGAAAGTTTTGTGTCGCAAAGGAAGAAATGTATTCTTTTTTTAATAAGTGTTCACCCTTTGCGGTAATGCCTGCCTGACACAAGCGCTGTAGGATGAAGATAAATAAAGAATAAAAATCAGAAAATAACAAAAGCAATCAAAGTGCACATCGAATCGAAGCAGTAAAATCCACTCCGAAAAGCACTTGTATAAAAAAGTGAAAGCCGTTTACAACTCCCTGTAACGCCGAATTAGAGCGCAGCTTTGGGGAGGAGGAGGGAAGGATACGGAGGAAAAGTGACCTCGGGGGGGGAGGATGGTCACATGACGTCACTGATGACGTCATCAATGATGATGACGATGACGATGCGGACGCCGATGATGTCATCAGTGATGATGACGATGACGATGCGGATGCCGATGGGTGACGTCATCAGTGACGTCACTGATGACGTCATCCCTAGTGAGAAAAGTCATTTGTATAAGAAATTTCCTCGTGTCCAATAAACACATATGAATCATACAAGATATATAAGAACATATAAGAACCATATGAGAACTACATAAGAAATATATAAGAACTATATAGGATGTATAAGAACCATATACGAAAATTATAAGAAACTTCTCAGAAGTTTCTTATATGATGCTGCAAGTTCTTATATATCTTATAGAGTTCTTATATAGTTCTTTATATGACTCTTATATAGTTCTTATATGTTCTTATATCTTGTATGATTCATATGTGTTTAGCTGGACACGAGATTTCTCATACATGCGTAGAATTTCAATAGGGATTGGCATCCGTATCGTCATCGTCATCATCATCACGTGACCTCGGGGTCACGCGACCAGGAGGTCACGTGACTTGGGGCTACGTGACCTGGGGACCACGTGACCTGGGGGACCACGTGACCTGGAGGTCACATGACCTCGGAGTCACATGACCTGGGGATCATGTGACCTCGGGCGATGTACGCCGACGGCGACGGCGACGGCGACGGCGACGCCGCTCAAGCCGGAAACGGGCGCCTAAGAGCTGCGCTCACAAAGGTCACAAACAAAAATTAAAAGAACGCAACCAACAAAAAGTCTTAAACACAGAAAAACATTGTGAACTTCCAAAGCAGGGTTCAACACGGAATCTGGAAAACCAAAGCAACTGATCGCTCCGGAACCGAAACGTAGGGTACACTAAAGAGGCCTCGAAGCTTTACCTTCTACGGATACAAGTTCCATGTCACACCTTTTTCGTTTTTGGGCCGATTGACCGAGTAGCGAATTGTCCTATGACGAATTTCCTGCGAATACATTCTAGATGTCTTGCCCAGAGGGTAAGTTAGGTACATATACTTCCGCATATGCCGTTGAAAGCAGTGTTCGACCTTGTTTAAATTTTTATGTATTCTTGGAACCTCAAATCACTTCCCAGGTTAGTAAAGGTTCAATCCTGTTATCTAGAGCGCAGCTCTTAGGCGCACGTTTCCGGCTTGAGCGCCGTCGCCGTCGCCGTCGGCGTCACCGTCGGCATAACCGCGAGGTGCATTATGAGAAATGTCCCATAATGCACCGCGCGAGCCCTCTCCAAAGTCACGTGACCCTCTCCAGGTCACGTGACTCCCTCTCCGAGGTCACGTGACCCTCCCAGGTAATATAACCCCCAAGGTCATCTGACCCCCCTTAGTGACACCCCCCCGAGGTGACGTGACCCCTCCCCCGAGGTCACGTGACCCCCTCACCCCGAGGTCACGTGACTCCCCGGAGGAGATTGAAGAATGAGGGGAGGAAGAGGAGGAGGAGGGGTATACCCTTCCCTCAGCATTCTTCCCTCTTCCTCAAGAGCTGCACTCCTAATTCGCGTTACAGGGAGTTGTAAACGGCTTTCACTTTAGAGCGCTAGCTCTTAGGCGCCCGTTTCGGGCTTGAGCGGCGTCGGCGTCGGCGTCGCCGACGCCGTCGGCGTAACTGCCCGAGGTCACGTGACCCCCAGGTCACGTGACCTCCCCAAGGTCACGTGACCCATCGGTCACGTGACACCCCAGGTAACGTGGCCCCCAGGTCACGTGACCCCCCCCGAGGTCACGTGACCCCCCAGGTCACGTGGCCCCCAGGTCACGTGACCCCCCGAGGTCACGTGACCCCTGACGATCACGATGCGGATGCCGATGACGTCATCAGTGACGTCACTGATGACGTCATCGCCATCGCATCGCATCGTCATCATCACTGATGACGTCATCAGTGACGTCACTGATGACGTCATCGTCATCCGCATCGTCATCGTCATCATCATTGATGACGTCATCAGTGACGTCAAGTGACCCCCCTGAGGCCATGTGACCCCCTTCCCCCCTTCCCCCGAGGTCACTTGCCCCCCCCCCGTACCTCTCCCCCTCCTCCTCAAGAGCTGCGCTCTAATTCGGCGTTACAGGGAGTTGTAAATGGCTTTCACTTTTTGTTCAAAATAATAATGATACAACACTTCCGCGGTGGGTTCAAACCCTAGAGTGCAGACAAGCTATACCATCCCCTAACCAACAATGCCCGTTGACGGTTCCGTTTTTGAACGGTCCCGTGAACGGGCACAGGGTTTCCACAGGGTTATATAAAGGACTGCAAACATTAGCGATGCTGCAATTTCGCCACCTCTTTCTGTCAGAACCCTGGAGCTTCGTCTTTTCCAAATTGCTGAAATGCAAATACGGTTTGTGTTATTTTGTTGGTCGATATTTTATGTGTATGTACCTGGGAACCGAAGTGTTGTTATTGCATTAAAAAAATTTTAGTTCTTACGCCTATGTACAGTAATTTATAAAAAAATAAACACTATTATCCCACATGCAGAAAAGTGGGGTATCGGAATTTGGAAATTTAAAGACACATGAGACCCTCAATTATCTCAAGTGCAACTCGTCTGATCTTATATGTCGCTTTTTGATTAAAAGTTGCAGCGTACTCGCTGAGCCAACGAAAGGAATCCTGGGCACCTTCGGGTCCCAACGTTCGTGCCTTCTCGCAAGCTCTCAGAAGCCTCATACAGTAAAACAACCGTGGCTGGCACAACGCTGTTCTAAAAACTTTCGTTTAAGGGTGCCAATTCAAAAAACAAATCCTAGAATTGAGTTCTATCGATACATCAAATGCTTTCACCTCAAATGCCCTCGGAGACCAGGTAAAAATGCCCAGTGGCGCATCTAACGCTTAACAAACGGAGTAATGATGTTCGATCCTGATACTCCCGTGACTCCGCACAGCTGCAGTTCAGAACAAGGATTTTGGTGCGATGGCGGTTCTTGCAAGGCTATATGTAAGAAGTCTGCACGGATGTACAGTACGCAGCAGCTGCAAGAGACCCCATGAGGCATTCGACGAAGCGGTGACGTCCGTCCAGGAAGATTTCGTGACTGCGGAGATGAAGTCCAGGATGGCAAACACGCCAGCATGAACAGCGCATATTGATTCACGTTCAGAGACGAGCCCTCTTCCGCAATCTCCATCACAGCAGACTGAAGGGCAACGCATGTGGATGCTATTCTCCCGGAGCTTCGCGTCACCAACGACTCCAAAAGGTTTTGCAACTGGAAATCAATACGAAATGGAGACGGCTCCTTTTTGATGCTAACAAAAACCTGGAAGTGGTTCTTAACTGTTCGCTCCATTCTGGGGACGGAAATTTTATATATAGCCTCAGTGAATTTCACAACACGGGCACCTATACACTCTACATGGCATTGTTAAAGGGAAAGCGCGCCCCATCGTTTACGCTCTGGTGCAGTAATGCGAAGTTTAGGCTTACGAGATTGCGTTCGGTGCCTTGAAGACTTCACTGGAGACAAAAGTATATTTTAATGTTGGTTTTTGCAGCATTTTCCCTTGCCGATTACACAATAAAAATTATGAAGTTCGCGATACTAAATAGCGTACCGGAAAG
>JAZHYW010059208.1:0-44178 GCA_037355805.1 Ixodes ricinus | reverse complement strand
AATCAGCAGTTCGTCTGCCATCCGGCAGGTGGCGCAATAAAACACCCAAACAGTTTTTAATTGTTTTTAAAACTAACTAAGCTCTACACCTATCAAGAAACCAAAGCAAGATCATTGTGAAAGTCTAATACATCGCAATGTTTATCTATTCCATACAATAAATATTATTCAGATGCCAATAAATCTGTTTCATGTCCATAAAAGCACATCTAAAGAACCGGCAATCATGTTTGCGTCCATCCTCAAACAAAATTGAGATGTTAACTGAAAACAAAGGCTGCTATATTGTATATCAGATATTAACCCTTCTTTATGACAACATGATTACCCATCGAATAGTATAAATACTCCAGACCAATCGTGATTTTTTGTGTCTAAGAAATGCCCAATTTTTGCCCAAACTTTGCGATTTTTTTAGAGAGACCAAATGCGAAGACTGCGAAAAAAGGCTTCGCTGTGCAAAATAGCATATTTAGTTGTCTCTGCATAGAGGTTGATCAATTGTGATTTGACAACCCATAGCCGAGTCCCAATTCGTGCCTACCAAACGATCGTTTAGTCCTGATTTTACCATTTTCATTGGTTTTTAAGCAAGTCTTGACAGCAAAAGTTATACGTTAATCCTAATTAAATTTAACGCACGTTTGTAGGTTTTATATATCAATAGCCTAAGAAGTTTCAGAAACAAATAGGCCGCTGGGTGTCCAGAAAATGAGCTCGTGAATATGCTTCAGTAGTAGCCAATTTTTCCAAGAGAGCAAATTTCCGAAACTAAAGAGAAAATGAAAAAAAGTGCCCACGCTGTGCAAGAGGCAGCACTCTTTATCTACAGGCCACGAAATTATGGAGCAAATTTCTCTAACGGTAAACTCTCCCCATTTGTACTACCAAACACATGTATGACCAAAAACACCAATATTCGCATGATCCTCCCCGATCCTCGCTTTTTGCTTCAGAAATATATATCATATATCCAAATGAGGCCGCATTACTGCCTATTTTACAAGGGGACATGAGTTAAATATTTTTAGGTAGTGACTAAGCGTCAGAATCGTGACTGCAAACAAGGGCACATATCGTCATTTTTCATGGCCGCTCAAAGTGGGACCGCCAGCCTTAAGCTGATGCAGCCTAAGTGATAGCCTTGCTGAACGATCTGTCAGTACTGGGAAGGGGGGGGGGGGGGAGGGGGGGGAGAGTCGATATATAATCAAATGATCTCCATCAAAAACATGCAAATACTGAAAGTAGAGGATAGCACACACTCTGGAGGCATTAATGCAAAGGAAAACCTACAATTTTTCCCATTAGCACTTGTTCTGCGTCGCGAAAAGCTGCAGTCGAAACACGCCGAGCAGCGCCGACGACGAGGCTGACGGGGGCACGTTCCTAGGGCTCAAGAACCAGCGGCGCTACGGTTGTCTTACTACTGGGATGAGTTGAGCTAGTTGGTTGTGATACATTGCAGGGGGAACCAGCTGAACAATGAAAGGAGAAACAGAAAAGACACCCTATCGCTGGACTACCAACTATTTTAATAAATCGTCCTCCTCTTCTACTAAATATTTTGCGTATCAATTGTTTCTTATTTTTTTCTTTTTTTTTCTTTTTCTTTCCTAACTGTTTTTTTCTATTTTTGCTTAGCAGGGAGGGCGCCCTTCAGAAAGAGCTTTTCTTGCGGTTGCAGGATTATTGAGGCGGAGCTCACACAGTTTTCTTCTTCGTTTTCTATGGCCAAGGCCTCCAACATCTCCCTTGCAAGCTGGTTTTTGTGGTGTCCTATGATGCTGGCTTGCTCAGGCTTGGGTTTGCACTTGCAAGTTCGACAATGGGCAGCGAGGTGTCCTGGTCCCGCGAGATTCTTAACGTTGGCCACATGTTCACGTGCACGGTCGTTTACGCATCTCCCGGTCTGTCCAATATAGCACCGTCCACATGTTAATGGTACGCTGTATACGACTTCTTTTTGGCACGGAAGGTATTTTGTCCTGTGTCGAGTGTCACACATGTCTTTCTTGTCCGTTTGTGTCTCGTTGATCCTGCGGCATAGGGAATAAGCCTTATTTGGGGCCGAGCACACAACTTGTACGTTTTGCCGGTTCGCTATTTTTTTCAATTTGTGGGTGACCCCATGAATGTACGGGATTACTGCAAACGGCTTCTTTGTTTTCTTTGCTTCTTCTTCACTTTGGACATTGCTCCTCTTGACACTGCGGGATATTTTTTCACATATGGAGGCCAATAAGGTTTTTGGATATCCGGCATTGTGAAGTCGTGAAATTTGGGCATCAAAACTTTGTTGGACTTGATGGGGGCAGGTCTTCTTTAGGCTTGCGGAGAGGGCTGCGATGGCCAATCCTTGCTTAACATTTTTTGAGTGTTCGGAATCATAAGGAAGAAACCCTTTTCCCGATCGTGCTTGGTATTGCCAACAGACATGCCCTGCTTGGAATTTCAACGCCAAATCGAGAAACCGAATTGATTTATTCACTGGAGTTTCGTGGGTGAAAGTGAGGCCCATGCAGCTTTTTTCGAATTGTGTCATGGTGGTTTTGAGGCATCCATCGGCTTGGTCGTCGACTTCTGTGGTGCACAATACAAGAAAATCATCAACATACCTGAAAATAACCCCTATGCGTGCATCTTGTATGGCTTCCTGGATGGCTTTTCCACACCTCGCAAGAAAGATTTCGCATAGATGCGGGGCCACCTGAGAGCCAATGCAAATGCCACTTTTTTGCACATAGTGGTGATCTTGTTGGGCCACTACCGTCGCTGACAGGTAGAATCTTAAGATTTCTAAGAAGGTGCCTAAGCTCATTCCTGCGGCGTTTTGGAATTTGGTGAGCCCTTTTTCTTCGATGGTGGTTTGGAGAACATGCATGAGGCTTGCGTGGGGGATGGAGTAGTACATGTCCTCCACATCAATAGAAAATCCAGAAGCGATGAGGTGCCCTTGATCTTGAAGGAACGATATGACATGTTCCGAGTTTGGTATTCGGAAAGGGTCTTCAATATGTACGTTGGAGATTTGTTGCGCTAAAAACTTCGACACGCATGCCTGCCATGTGGTTCTTTCTGAAACGATTGCCCGGAAGGGAACTCCTTCTTTATGAGTTTTGGCCGAAAAAAACACCGATAGTTGGTCACTTTTTGCGGCTTTGATTTTTGTGATAAGACTTGGTTGTTGAGCTTCGTCTAGAAGTTTTAGGATGGCTATTTTTGCTGCTTTGGATTGTTTTTTGTCAACAGGGATGAAATTCCTGGTCATTGCTTGGTGGGCTTTTTCTCCATATGTGTCGGATGCCAGAACCACGAATCCTCCTTGCTTGTCAGAGACGCATAGTTTTAACTGTTTGCTCCGCAGCTCTTGTACGATAGGTCCAAAGCTCACTTTCGCCTGGGCCTGGTGGTTTAGGCAAGCGAAGACTTGAATTCCCTCATCGATGATTTGTGGTCCTCGGTCTTGTGGGGCTTTTGCGGCTATTTGGCGTATGAGGGTTAATTTGTCTATCGCCTCAAGCTTAGGTGCTATGGCATATTTGGGTCCTTTTTCAAGCACCTGTTTTGCTCTGGCTGATATAGGAACATTTCCTATTACCTGGAGCGGAGTTCTTTCCACAGTTGTCATACCTTGTCGACGTAGTTCCAGATGATGACGCCAAATTGGGAGATACTCCTTAATCCAGAGGCGTTCTGTATTGTTGTTCATTGTCATGTGATTGGAGAACTCGTTGTGGGCGAACAACGGACTCGAAAAAGTCGGCGAAAGAGTGACCAACTATCGGTGTTTTTTTCGGCCAAAACTCATAAAGAAGGAGTTCCCTTCCGGGCAATCGTTTCAGAAAGAACCACATGGCAGGCATGCGTGTCGAAGTTTTTAGCGCAACAAATCTCCAACGTACATATTAAAGACCCTTTCCGAATACCAAACTCGGAACATGTCATATCGTTCCTTCAAGATCAAGGGCACCTCATCGCTTCTGGATTTTCTATTGATGTGGAGGACATGTACTACTCCATCCCCCACGCAAGCCTCATGCATGTTCTCCAAACCACCATCGAAGAAAAAGGGCTCACCAAATTCCAAAACGCCGCAGGAATGAGCTTAGGCACCTTCTTAGAAATCTTAAGATTCTACCTGTCAGCGACGGTAGTGGCCCAACAAGATCACCACTATGTGCAAAAAAGTGGCATTTGCATTGGCTCTCAGGTGGCCCCGCATCTATGCGAAATCTTTCTTGCGAGGTGTGGAAAAGCCATCCAGGAAGCCATACAAGATGCACGCATAGGGGTTATTTTCAGGTATGTTGATGATTTTCTTGTATTGTGCACCACAGAAGTCGACGACCAAGCCGATGGATGCCTCAAAACCACCATGACACAATTCGAAAAAAGCTGCATGGGCCTCACTTTCACCCACGAAACTCCAGTGAATAAATCAATTCGGTTTCTCGATTTGGCGTTGAAATTCCAAGCAGGGCATGTCTGTTGGCAATACCAAGCACGATCGGGAAAAGGGTTTCTTCCTTATGATTCCGAACACTCAAAAAATGTTAAGCAAGGATTGGCCATCGCAGCCCTCTCCGCAAGCCTAAAGAAGACCTGCCCCCATCAAGTCCAACAAAGTTTTGATGCCCAAATTTCACGACTTCACAATGCCGGATATCCAAAAACCTTATTGGCCTCCATATGTGAAAAAATATCCCGCAGTGTCAAGAGGAGCAATGTCCAAAGTGAAGAAGAAGCAAAGAAAACAAAGAAGCCGTTTGCAGTAATCCCGTACATTCATGGGGTCACCCACAAATTGAAAAAAATAGCAAACCGGCAAAACGTACAAGTTGTGTGCTCGGCCCCAAATAAGGCTTATTCCCTATGCCGCAGGATCAACGAGACACAAACGGACAAGAAAGACATGTGTGACACTCGACACAGGACAAAATACCTTCCGTGCCAAAAAGAAGTCGTATACAGCGTACCATTAACATGTGGACGGTGCTATATTGGACAGACCGGGAGATGCGTAAACGACCGTGCACGTGAACATGTGGCCAACGTTAAGAATCTCGCGGGACCAGGACACCTCGCTGCCCATTGTCGAACTTGCAAGTGCAAACCCAAGCCTGAGCAAGCCAGCATCATAGGACACCACAAAAACCAGCTTGCAAGGGAGATGTTGGAGGCCTTGGCCATAGAAAACGAAGAAGAAAACTGTGTGAGCTCCGCCTCAATAATCCTGCAACCGCAAGAAAAGCTCTTTCTGAAGGGCGCCCTCTCTGCTAAGCAAAAATAGAAAAAAACAGTTAGGAAAGAAAAAGAAAAAAAAGGAAAAAAAATAAGAAACAATTGATACGCAAAATATTTAGTAGAAGAGGAGGACGATTTATTAAAATAGTTGGTAGTCCAGCGATAGGGTGTCTTTTCTGTTTCTCCTTTCATTGTTCAGCTGGTTCCCCCTGCAATGCTACGGTGTCGTCTACGCGCAAAATCTTCACGCGGCGGCCGCCGCTCTTGCCGCTACAACTCTCTACAACACTGTACTCATGTTCTTTTTTCTTCATCGTCGTCTTTCTCCATGGTCTCAGCGTTATAGTTCATCGTACAATTTTGATTTTGTATGCATTTGGGACATGGCAGGCCGCAGGTCTAAGAAAACTTATAAGGTTTATAAAAACGGATTGTATCTGCGTGTGATATTGGATACTGTCTGACAAAAATCATCAGACGCATGGATATCTGCTATGTGTACCTGATTCGGCTTCACAGTTTTGTCAGCTTCTTAAATATCGCGGAAGCAAGCTCCACGGGAAGTCTCTTCTAGCGTCGATCAGAGCTGTGTACGGGCACTCTTCGCTTCCGAAATCCCACAGAAAGGGGACTCCGAGAATAGCAGTTTCGTCCATTGTCGCCAACTTTATTCAACACAGTCGCGTTCTCCCTCAGAAACAATCACTACACCCGTGAAGCCATCATGTCGTCTGCTAGCAAGGTTGTGAAACTTTATTACGGGCTTTTGTAATTTCTTTATAATACTGAGACGATAAAAAAGTCTTAATGATTCGATATTGAGAAGACACAGTGCCTACAAAAACATTTACTTTTTTATCAGACAATTTCTAACCTCACTTCAAGCCCCCATTCATTTGTACATAACAAAGGCCCTAGCAAAGGCTTGTTTGGGGCAGAGCGCCATGGTGTGGCGTCATCACTTACGGGGTCAATTCCTTCCTTGGCTTTTCACCAACAACTTAAGTACAACAACAACAACGACGGGGACCGTGGCTCCAACTAAAGTCACTGGATCCTTGAAAAAATGCGCCAAGGTCCCCGGATCGTTGCCATTCTGGTTCATAGAATGAGCAGTTTCTTCTTGACCTTTTCATTCTTGGTGAGTCGATTGAAATTTGTGGTGACAGGTCGCTTTGTAAATACATTCCTTGAATACCGAAAGCGCCCATCTTCGCACCACTACCACATGCGGCGTCAGTGCTTGGCGGCATTGAAATAAAATCTTCCTGTCTTGAAATACGCAAGAACAACAACATCATGTAAGAGATCTGGGGAGATAAGCATCACTGATAAGTTTATTGCACGCACAATGCGAAAGACGCTTATCATCACGAAGTTGGCGCGACCGGTTCAGAAGGACCCTTTTGAAGCTTCAAAGATTTGTATGGACCAAAATGCCGATTGCAATGACTACTGGGACCGAATAGTCAATCACCTTGCAAGGTTTCGGTCGTCTGTATGTTAATATTTGTTTGTGTCCGGCTAGCAGGAAAGGGGGGGGAGGACAATGGCATTACTTCCTCAGGAACCAGTGACTTTAGGCCCAACTAAAGATCCATGATGTGATTGAGATTCTCTTGCAGTAGTGTAAAAATGCGCCGGTGTACAAGTTCCGTGTCTCGAGTGGTCCTTGGAAAAAATTGCGGCGCAGCACTGGAAATGCGCGGCCCTTGGAAGATAATAACGGCGGAGCACCAACGAGCTTCAGTAAACTTAGAGCGGTAAACCAGTGGCCAAAAATGGCACCCCCCCGGTTGCCGCCATCTTGCCCTGTTTGCCACATTAGTGATCACGTGACGTTAAGATGGCTGCGCCCAAAGGTGGGCCAGAGTCAGATTGGCCAGATCGCGGTCAGCAGATGAGCACTCTGAGGCTGCGTTCCAATCGTACTCGAATGGAGCCGAGTTAGTCCGACGGATCAAGTCACGTGACAAGACAGATACAGCAATGCTGGACGCGGGTAGGTTTTCGAACGCATAGGGCACGATAACTTCACCCAGGAGTTAGATAGAAGCTGCGTTCGATTCACTTGCACCTCCTGCACCGCCTGCACCGGTGCAGAAAAGTGTGAGGCAGTCTACTTCCGGTATATGTATTGAGATACGACCGGAAGTACACGCCTCACACTTTTACTGCACCGGTGCAGAAGGTGCAAGTAAGTGAAAAGTAAACATTTCGGCAAAATCTGCCTGGTTAGGTGAGTATTAAGAAAAGGAACTGGAAGTACTCTAACCAACTGGTTTAAATTTCCCGACGTTTCGCGGCCTGCTCGGTCGCTTGTTCACGGGTGACTTATTTGGCTGGGTGTTCGTCTTTCTCTTCTCCTTGTCGCTGCCGTTAAAATCGTCTTCTTCTTTTTGTGACCCCTCGAAGTCCGTGAATATAGCTGCTTGGTAGGGTACCGATCGACCGGTTCAGGTTGTTCTTGGTATGCTGGATATGCCAGGACTCTAAATAGAGTCGTTTTTTCCAGTTTCTTTCGGTGTCCAGGACGGAACTGCTGTCAAAGTCGATGACGTGGTTGGTCTTTTCTGCATGTTCCGCTAGAGCGTTTCCTTGCACGTCCTTCTTTTTTACATCATATTTATGTCTGCGAAGACGTTCGGTGAAGTTCTTGGTTTCTCCCACATATGAGGCTTTGCAGTCGGCGCAAGGAATGCGGTAAACAAGGCCTTGGGCTTTTTCTTTTGGATGACGATCTTTTGGAAGAGGAAGATGATGGCCAATGGTCGAGACGGGCTTGTGTGTCACTGCAATGCCGTATGGTCTGAGGGCACGGGTGAGAACTTCGCTCGTGCCTCTGAGGTACGGGACGCACATGCGGCTGGAGGGATGGGTTTTCTCGGCTGCAGATGGGTGGCAAAGTTTCTTGTAGATATTGTTGACGAATCTTGTTGGGTATGCGTTTTTTCGAAGGTCCCGTTTTATAATGTCCACTTCCTCTTTAAGTGCCTTATCTGTGGAGCACACCGTGATGGCACGTCGAAATAGTGCCGAAACTACTGAAGATTTGTGAGATGTAGGGTGGTCTGATAAAAAATTTAGGTATCGTCCGGTGTGCGTTGGTTTTCTATACACCTGAAATGTTAAAAGGTTGCCTGATTTTTTCACAGAAACATCCAGAAATGGAATGCAACCGTTAGATTCACGTTCTACTGTAAATTGAATATTTGGTTCGATTGAATTAAGGTGTATGTGTAGGCGGTCAACTTCGCTGGTTTTCACGACGCAGAAGCAATCGTCAACGTAGCGAAGAAACATAGTGGGTGTCGGAAGGAACGTGCTTAATGCCTTTGTTTCGATGGCTTCCATTGTGAGGTTGGCTACTGTGACGGACACAGCAGCTCCCATGGCGGTTCCACTACTTTGCTTGTAGAAACTACCAGCGAAAGAGAAATAGGTGTTCGTCAGGCACAGTTCCAGTAGGCGGCAGATTTCGTTCACGGATAGCTGGGTTCTCTCAGGGAGAGTTGTGTCTGACGTAAGTGCCGTTCTGATGACGGACACTGCGAGCTGAATGGGGATACTTGTAAATAGGGACACTACATCAAAAGAAACAAGACTCTCGTCGTCGCTCACTTGTAAGTTCGAAGCTAGTTCAATGAAGTGGGCAGTGTTTTCAACATGCGTGCTTGTTTTTCCCATGAGTGGAAGAAGCAGACGATGGAGATGATTAGACAAAGCCCGTAGTGGTGACGTCGTGAAGTCCACTATTGGACGAAGAGGGATTCCTGGTTTGTGAATTTTTGGTAAGCCGTAGAACGCAGGTGTTGAGCCATTCCGGCAGATGAGGTTCAGGTAGAGGGCCCGAGATTCTGGATATTTTCCGAAGATAGAAAAAAGTGTCTTGTTTAGGACTGCTTGAACTTTTGATGTTGGGTCCTTTAGTAGTTTCTTGTAGTCATCCGTGTTCAGAAGTTCGAGCACCTTCTTTTCGTAGTCTGCGCGGTCTAACAGCACGGTGGTATTTCCTTTGTCAGCTGGGAGGATCACGATGTTGTTATCTTCCCTTAGCTTTCTGATGGCGGATTTTTCTTCAGGGTTGTAGTTTAGATGTCTCCTTGGGTTTATCTTTGATAGTACACCAATGGCTTTTAAGCGTGCTTCCTCGCGGACGTCAAAGTCTAGCTTCTGTACGCCCTCTTCAACGGAAGCTGCAATCAATGCCAGGGGAGGATGCACAGTTGTAAAATTGAATTTTCTTCCTTTCGCCAACACAAGGATCTCGGTCGGGGAGAGGACTTTCGAAGAAAGGTTTTTGACGAAACCTTTGCTAGATGTCTCAGGTAAGGTAGAGCGACCTTGAAGAGAAACAAGTTTGTTCTTGTGTTCTGCTTCTTTTCTGCTGGTGGTCGAGAAAGCAGCAGACCTGGCGAATTCCTCGATGGCCGGAAATACATCAGGCACACGACATTCAAGTTGCCGTCGTAGAAAGAAAAGGTCAAGGTCTTTTTTCCGCAATGTCTCACGACATTCTTGTGTCCTAGCGTCTAGTAGACGACGTTCGGCTTGGTCAATGATACGGTGCCCTTCAGCAGAATGAACCAACCTTTTCAGGCGTAGGCTCTTCGGGATCAGGTGTAGATTCTTACAGGTCTTGTTGAAAGCGAGGTGAGTCTTGAAGATGGAGACGGAGCTGCTCAGGTGTACATACCGTTTGACAAGTTTAACTACCTCTAGGCCGTAGTCAGCCTAGAGGTAGATCAGTTAGGGTCGATCGGTACCCTACCAAGCAGCTATATTCACGGACTTCGAGGGGTCACAAAAGAAGAAGACGATTTTAACGGCAGCGACAAGGAGAAGAGAAAGACGAACACCCAGCCAAATAAGTCACCCGTGAACAAGCGACCGAGCAGGCCGCGAAACGTCGGGAAATTTAAACCAGTTGGTTAGAGTACTTCCAGTTCCTTTTCTTAGTGCAAGTAAATCGAACACAGCTTCTATCTCACTCCTGGGTGAAGTTATCGTGCCCGTTGCGTTCGAAAACCTACCCGCGTCCAGCATTAGTGTATCTGTCTTGTCACGTGACTTGATCCGCCGGACTAACTCGGCTCCATTCGAGTAAGATTGGAACGCAGCCCCAGAGTGCTCATCTGCTGACCGCGATCTGGCCAATCTGATCTGGCCCACCTTTGGGCGCAGCCATCTTAACGTCACGTGATCACTAATGTGGCAAACAGGCAAGATGGCGGCAACCGGGGGGAGTGCCATTTCCGTTGCAGGCAGTGGGTTCCGGTTTACCGCTCTAAGGTAAGACTCAAGCTCGTTGCGGAGCACCCGCTCTTAGCAGGTGTCTTGCGCGTTTCCACAACAATGATAAGCGGTACTTGTGAAAAAAAAAAGCTTTGATCAAGGGTTTTATACTTCGTTTCAGCTTCGGTCCAGACGCAGCCAAAGCTACAAGCGCGAGCTCCAGGCTTTCAGCATCTCTGCCAAGCACGCGCGCTCGTGCAGTGCAAGCACTGTTCTGGGCCACATGCTCGCGCTTGTAGCGTCGGCTGCGTCTGGACCGAAGCTGAAACAGCGTATAGGTTCAACTAGAGTCACTGAATAGGTTTCCAGTGTACCGAAACTCTCACACTCCGCGCGTGGCGCTCAAATTCATTCATATCCGTGTCGCCATTTTGTATCCTTGCACAATACACCGTACAATAACTGTACGCATACCGCGTCGCTGGCGTTGTTGAAAAGTCTTTCAGGTAAAGTGTGTGGCGCTGCGGATAGCCGCTTTCAATCAATTGCGACATCATTTACATTGCAGTCTAGCTGGACTCGTGTAATCATTACTGCGTAGTTCCGGTTAAAAAACACTCAGGTTAGTAGTCATAGCCTCGCTGGTAAAATATCTCATATTGAGATGAGTCACCTGTCACTGTCTAGATATCCAGAAATACCAATAATTAGCTCGACGAAAGTGGTCTGTGCCGTGTTACAATTGCAGTGGCGAACTTTATCGCTTAGAGCTTAGCCGCTTATTTCTGTCATCACATTACACCGCTGGCATTATTTTGCTTACGCTTTTTGAGCATTTAAGAAGCATTTCATTGATTTATTTACAACTGCATACAAGATGTTCAGAAATGGACAGGAACAGGATAGATTGAAACATGGTATCAAGCCTACGACAGCTTGACAATTGCTTTGATAGCCAGATGAAGCTTGCAGTGAAGTGCATGACCATGACGATTCTCAAGACAGTTGGCCGTTGACGCTGTCTCCGTGAGTGGTTTTTGTTTGTACCACAAAAACAAAAAAATAGCAATGTAATAAGAAAAATCTAATGACAACTGTTTTGAGTACTTATTCACACAAGACTGTTTGCTTAAGTTGCGTTACGAGTCACCCGGACATTCGTGCTTTGAATTTTGCACGCAAAGCTACTCTTTTGATTTTTTTACGCTTCGTACAAAACAAGGCCATCATAACAAAAAAAAAAACACTGCAATATTTGCAACGTTTACGACCAATAAAGGGTGCACTGGTGCCTATCAAAATGGCTGGCATCTGGGTGATCGTCGCGGAACAGCAGTACGAGGCTGGGTCTGCGACGCATAATTCTAGTTTTGCTATACGCGAGCAGCATTAGAGCCCAGTGGCGTAACTAGATGTGACGGCGCCCATGGCAAATGAAATTTCGCGCCCCTCATAGCCCATGGCAAATGAAATTTCGCACCCCTCGCGTAGCCGCGCTGCCGTTTTTTTCCATAGGGCACATGTTGGGTGAACTCGGCTTGGCGCCCCCTCCCAAGTGGCGCCCGGGGCACTTGTACCCCCTGCCCCCCTGCCCCCCCCCCCAGTTACGCCACTGTTAGAGCCTTACTTTGTTTTGTTTTTTTCACGTCAGGAAGGTGTAGACAAGCACCTCTACTTTGAAATCAATCATCCAGGAGCTAGGGAGTGCGATTTTCACACCGTGGTACCACCATAGCTGAAAGTTGCGTCTTGTTCAGAAACAGCCGTTCTCCCAAGCATCCCCCGTGCCCACGGTGCTCGTGCCTAAGCAAGCTGATTTGAAGCAGCCTCATCGGCTGCGACGCGATGAAGCAGTACCATAGCCTCTTCTATACTCACAAAGCCTGGCAGTTCGATGACGGAGCCACAGAGTGCCCGGTCGCAGATTTGGAGCCCGATGGATCTGGTAGCACAGAGCATTTCTCGGGGAGTCTGGTATTCAGCGCACAGCTTTTGCAGCGGTGAGGACCCGAAACATGGTTTTCAAACCCGACGAGATAAAGAAGTGGTAGCCCGAGGAACCCGAGAAGCACGAGCGGACATTCCATCGCTCGGTACAAGTGTGTTTCGGCGTCTCGCCGCAGCAGGGCGCCCGTGACATGACTCTTGTCAGAGCCGTTTATACTGAGAGAGTTTGGCCTATTTTAAGGAGATTTTGACAGCCTGGCAACCACAGCAGCGTAGTCTGACAACCGGGGGATGACTACTTCCGTCCGCCATGTTGTGGCTCTGACTCATAGGAACTCTACGCGATTTCTCAGGAATGAACAAGACAAAGAAGTGACGCCATATTGTGTTACCGCGAAATCCGCTTGTTCTAGCGGCCAACAAGCTCCGCCCATCGGCCAAACTCTCTCAGTATAAACGGCTCTGGACTCTTGTCTGTCATTCACGCCATCTTTTGGGATAGAAGATACAAACCAGCAAGCCAATGAATGCGCCCTGGCGTCTCCAGAAAGCACTCGAGCTTGAGGCGGTGCTCCCCGACACAGGATTGACTGCCGAGGACGTGCGCTATGCATGCAGCGTTTGCACCTCTTTGGAGAGTGCACAGAAGACGAATCACAATAGGGTTGAAGAGCTCGAAAATCAGGTCAGCAAGTTGACCGACCGAATGCAACAAGAGGAAGCAGAGCGAGCAAATATTCACCAGCTGTTAAAGGTCTTTGAAAAAAAGTTGCAAGAAAAGATGGAAGGTCAGGAAGCTATGTCAGGCGTGACTAACCGATGCGAAGAACTAGAAGCGAGGCCTAATCTGGTACTGGATGCCGAGTTAAAGGACTTGCATGTGGCGCATGAAGATGCAAGGCGTCTGGAAAAACTCGGGGCCGAGGGAGCAGTGTCGAACGCAGGGGAATGACACCATCAACCTAGTGGCAACGGGTCGAAGTCCTACAGAGAAGGAACGTAAGGCGGAACAGATCCGCCCTCCACAAGGGGTGCGGAGAGAAGTAATTGTAGTCGGCGACAGTAATCTGTCAAAGCTCGCGCAAACGCTCCTCGATAAGGTCGGGGACGACCGCAGCATGGAAGTCATAATCAGTAGAGGCGGTACAACAGCTGATGTCCATCAACCAATTGACTTCTATGAAGAGAAGGCGAGAAATGTGACACGCATGTATATCTTACATGTGGGTGTGTGCGATATCCTGCAGGGCGATCAGCCCGATGCGATCGCAGAGTGCCTGAGGCAAAGATGGACGGATAGCAGGGACTCCCTGGTCATATGCTCAGTCCCGGGGATTGAGGTAAGAGGGAAGGGGGTTCTAGCAACAACCATGCTGCTAAATGTCAAATTGAAGGAGCTCTGCCAAGACTTGAAGGTGCGATTCATAGGTGAAAGTAGAGACCTCGGCAGAGGCGCAATGAGAAAAGATGGCCTGCACTATCACAGCGAAGGTATACGACTGGTGTCAGACCGCGTTGGAGCTGTGGCATGCCGTTTTCTAGGGATGCGCTCGAGAAGGGGCCCACCACTCAAGAAAGAACGGATGCCGCCTCTGAGCGAGCACAGGAGAAAGCATGTGAAAAAGTTAAACATCAACGCAGCAGACCAGACTTACAAGAATGGAGAGCTGGGCTGGTTTGTAATAATCCATATTGAAAAACAGCGCGAAAACCACACGGACAAAGAGAAGAGAAACACACAGGACAAGGCGCTGACTATCAACTATCTATTCTGAAAACACATAGAAATTCGCCTATGTGTTTTCAGAATAGATAGTTGATAGTGAGCACCTTGTCCCTGTGTTTCTCTTCTCTTTGTGTGGTTTTCGCGCTGTTTTTCAATATAGACCAGACTTTTGGGGTGCCCCGGATGCCCTGCCAAAAGTTGAAGCCATACCCGATGCCTCGAGAAGCAGTGTTGGGAAGTACTTGAAGTACATTGTACTTAAAGTACTACTTCAAGTAGGTTTAGGAAACTTGTACCTTACTTGAAGTACATTCTCTGAGTATGTACTTGTACTTTACTTAAAGTATTTTTTTCTGGTACTTTCTGAGGAAAGTACAATTCCCGACTTCAAAGTACATTCCCCAAATTTGGTTTCGTTAAATTTGTATCACGAAACGATGCTTTGTGAACTCCGAAGAAATACTGGGAGGGATACTCTGCTCTCACCAGAAACGTGAGCAGACGACGCATCGCCTCGTTTGTTCTGGCGGCGGCTTATACCCGTAGCTTTTTGAACTATCGCTAGTTCTCGGTAGATCAGCGCAAGGAGGAGGTTTAAAATATCAGGCGAGCAAAATTAATCGTAATGCAGCACCTGAGACTGTGGTGCAGAAAAATTAAACTTTTAAATCGAAGAAAAAGACAATAGACGAGAACGTCACAATGTTTTGAGACATTCTCTCTTGTCTTTTCCTTCGACTTGAAAGTTCCTTAATTTTTTCGCACACCAATCTCAGGTGTCACATTATGATTAATTACCACCAGCTCGCTTCCACACTCACTGTTTTTTTCATTAAGAAAAGTACATTTTTCCATAAGAGGATTGCTTGCGGAAGCTACAGGGCTGACGTCATGCTCTCTCCTAGAAGATTTAACCCCCTTGGGTGCAACAATCCAGTGCAAGAAAATCACTATACAGCGATTTTCAGGAATTTGGCTCGATTCCTGAAAATAACTACTCTGTGGCCACTTTAAGAAATATTCGACGATGTATTTGAAAATAGATCATGCAGCCCTGATTACCCCTGGGTGATGCATACCAGTTAAACAATCACTGTATAGGAGAATGAAAGGGCATCATGAGCGATTCTGTTAAAATACTTGTACTTTACCTTGAAAGTACATTGTATTTATAGTACTTTACTTCAAGTACAATGTACCCAGTATACTTACTACTTTACTTGAAGTACATCATGTCTAATTTACTTTGTACTTTACTTGAAGTACATTTTAGATGTACTTTACCCAACACTGTCGAGAAGCAGGTTACCCGCATGCACCAAACACAAAAGACATTAAGGTGCCTCGGAGCTATCAGAGAAACTTCCCGCGACTGGGCTCGCGCTCCGAGTCACGGAGGGAGACAACGCAACACCAGGATCGCCATACGACGAACTTCTGGACTCCGGAGAATCACCCCGCGGCACCAACTCCACTTCCAGGATCCACACGTCCCAATGGAGGCGACGGACCAGTCTCAGCGGACTATGTTCACTGTCGGGCTAGCTCTATACTCCAGGATCATCTAAGGACACATACCTCAATGACGAAGCCGACACGCAAGCTGAATGGATCCCCCAACAGTACGGAATCAGTCAGCAACCCACAAACACACGTGTTCGGGATGCCATTCCTGAGCGTGTACGAAGGTGCTCCACCTGCCCCCGCTGCGACAAATATCACCCGCCCGATGCAGCTGCAGCCCCAATCCCCGATATTGATGTTCTCCAGTGCAGTGCCTCAAACACCTTCGACTCTTGTGAGGATGGTGGCGCCAGCACAGCCCCGCTCCTGCCGTCCCCGCTGTATTTCTACAACATGGGGGCAACAGTGACCAGCCATCAGCAGATGAACCCGGGGCACCGATGGGCTATCTGAAAGTGTGCCCTGCCGGTGGTTCTACAGCGCATTCTTCTACCAATATTAAGCGCGGTGGGGGAGTTGGAGTACAAAGAAAACGAAGACGCACAGATCATCGACAGAAGACGGCCACCGTGGGTTTTAAACATCCAAGGAACGCGCCGGGAGCAAAAGTGGCAAGAATTGTTATGTGAGATGGAAGCCGCGAACATGTCGCTGTTTGGAGTGGCAGAAACACACTTGCGGGATTTTGAGGAACCCCCTGTGCACCCCAACTGGTGCTGGTCAGGGTGCAGTCGCGTAGAGGGACATAGGCGGGGAGGTGGAGTGGGAGCCTTTTGTTACAGTGGGGCACCATGGCAGCGAGTGCCCAGAAATTGCCAGGACCCCATGAGGCTTACGGGTGTACTTCTAGGTGTTTCGGTGGTAGCGTGCGTTGTGTACTTTTTGGGTGGGAAGGCGCGCCGTTAGGAGAACTGTTTCTCTGCTGAATGCATAAGCGCCGACGCAACAGAACTGGCAGATGGTAAATATCTGCTTGTTATGGGAGACTTTAATGGTCACTTATACGAGTTGGACGGGTGAGAAGACGACAACGGCCACCTGCTGCGAAAGATGGCCGAGGACCTAAGCCCAGAAATAGTCAACCTACGGCCCACATGTGAGGGCCAATATACATGGAGTGCTCGCGAAAGCAGATCATGCATCGATTACGTCCTGATATCGCCCCAGTTGGAGCGATACCTATACTTTGTTTCAGCTTGGGTCCAGACGCAGCCGATGCTACAAGCGCGAGCTCCGGGCTTCCAGCGTCCCTGCCAAGCACGCGCGCTCGTGCAGTACAGGCACTGTTCAGGGCCACACGCTCGTGCTTGTAGCATCGGCTGCGTCTGGACCCAAGCTGAAACGAAGTATAGTACGCGCCCAAATTGATGGGACAGGAGCGAGAAGTCTTGGCAGTGACCACAACAGAATCATGTCGCAGTTGTCTAGAGGGACGTGAAGGAAAGAAAGAACGACTTAGGGAGTTGCGAGTCGACGCAGTCTTTCCCAAACAGCTGCAATGAGGTGGTAGACAGTTTTAAAAAGAGCGAAGAGAGGAAGGCTGCCTCGGGGTACGTGGAATACTTGTCTACTCTAAAACAACTAATCAAACAACACTCAACAAATGGCCAGGTCGGACGAAGACGAAGGAAGTGCTGGTGGGATAGAAAGGCACAGGCTGCAATCCAAGTACGACAAGAGGTGAAGAGGCAGCATCGCCGAGCACTACAAACAGGGTCAAGCCATGTAGGTAGCTGAAAAGTGGAGTCTTTACCGGGAACAAAAACGTAACACAAAAGAGCTGATACAGCAGAAGATAGCTGCTGCTGATCTAGACACGATGAGGGACATTCGCTCAAGCGGAAGAGCTACGCCCAGAAAGTTCTCGAGGTACCTGGGAACCAGGGTTGTAAAGTACCTAGACACAAGTAACTGGAAATCGGTATCTAGGTACCTTTGTTGTACCTTAGGTACAAACCTACGTACATTCATTTCTCGGTATTTGTATCTGTATCTTAGGTACATTTTCCAGTAACTTGTAAGTTGTAACTAAGTGAAATTGCCTTTTACAGGTATCCTTCTATTCACTTTGGTGCTCTTTTATTCAAAATGGTAGAAACTATAAATCTTGAAGTATTAACACACTTCCATGTGTCGTGATTAAAGTTGAGTTGGGTACAATCTGGGAAACATTGACTTGATCAAACGACGTTTTAGCAGACGAAGCTCCGCCCATGATGTTTCATCTAACGACACTTTAGCGAATGGCGGTGTTTATTTGAGCGAACGGTGTATTAGCGATGCCGTTCTGGCGACACCAATTCATAGAATCGCTTCCGGATCTCGAAAATATCGACCTGCTTCCTTCATCTCAAACCGAGATCGACTTCATTGCGTGTTTGATGCTCCTCTGACAGCTCTACAAGGGAGGAGATAACTTGAAAGATGTGCGCAGTTTCTGTTGCCTGTACTATGTCCTGGTGGTGGCTCTCTTCTGCCATAAATACAATATGAAATCACACTGTAAACGACAAAATTTTCGCGAGGACCTAATTTTCGCAAATTTCGCGAATCGCCTACAATTCGCCGAAAAATACGTCCCGCGAACAATTCGGGCAATATGTGAACGCTACGGAAGCGACACTCGATTCGCGAAAATTAGAACCCGCGAATAATTTCATATTTTCAGCTTTGGCCCGATTCGCGAAAAATTTGAGCCCGCGAAAATTAAGTCGTTTACAGTATTTGAAAACAAATTATAATTACAATCGTAAAGCAATGTAACATCGCGTATATATTAGAGTTTTCACTCAATAAATCGGACTCAAATTTTGCAATTATCAAAACTGAAAAAGATCAGAAAAAAAAAGACATTATTTTTCTTGGAACTAACGAAAGAAAAAAACAAAAACAAAAAAAGCACAAAAGAAAGACAAGGAAGCTTGGAGCCTTTCGCTCGTCGTCGTGAAGGTTCGGGGATATGTACTCTACTCATGCGTTTCTTTATGCGGCTGACGTCTTCTGGGCCCGTCGAGGGGGATCGGTGGCCGAGTGGGCTAAAGCGCACACCCAGCTCGACGCGCGTGGAGCGAAAGCTCGCGTTGCAGAACTCAGGGATCCTGGGTTCGAGCCCCACCCCTGCCGCTTCGATCTGGATGAGCATCGTACCGGCGTGCGGTCGTGTATCACTACTGCGTGGTGCACGTTAAAGACCCCAGGCTAGCGGTTGTACCGCACTGAGCCTAAGTTGCTCATCTACAGCGAGTGACTCGTCGCAACTTTAAAATGGCTGACCAACTACACGCTGTATAAATATCCCCACAACTCGGTTTTGGGCCCGTCGACATCAGCCCATCAGCACCGTCTCTGAAGGCAAGGACGTCAACAAGTGAATTTCGGCGGTTTCGGCGTGACAGGGTAAACAGTGGAAGCTGTGGCCTTGGTGAACCAATTAGAGCGTGGGGATAGAGCGCGCGAGGACTCAGCTTCGATGCGGACATCGCATTGACACAAATAAAGCACATTTATCTAACTCGCTTTTGTGTTTTACCATTAGTATAAAAAGCTTTACTTCCAATATACTCCTGACACAGGCACGTATCCAGGGGGGGGGGGGGGGGCATGGGGCCTGCCCCCCCCCCCGAAATCTTTCATTTTGCTGGGGCCTCTTCTCCCCCCTCCCCTCATAGAGCATTTTGTCATGGACAGGACACCCCCCCCCCCCTCCTCTCGAAGCAAAATCCTGGCTACGTGCCTGCTCTGACAAATGTGGGGAAAATAAATAAGGAAAGTATCTTTGAAGTAACTGTACCTGTACATAGGTACATTTTTAAGTGAGTACCCTAGGTACGTACCTAGGTACCTTCTCGTATGAGTAGCTGTAACTATATCTTTAGGTACATTTTTTAAGTAACTTTTACAACCCTGCTGGGAACCCTGGACGGAGGAAATCAAACCCCAACTATCGTTGACAAGTGCACTGGCTTAGAGGTTATGGCTCTGGACCAACGCCTGACGGAACATGTTTTTGAGGTTTTTGTACCACGAAGAACGGAACTCCACCAAAAAACCACCACACAATATCACTCGGAATGCCACACGGGCAACTCAGAATGCCATTTACAACGAATGACATTTGTGCGTTTGGCGAATCGGCTCGCGATCTGTAGCGCGTGGAACGCCCCGCGCTCGGAGTGTCGCGCGCTGATTGGCCGATCGTTCAAATGTCATTCGTTGTAAATGTCATTCGAGTTGCCCGATGTGGCATGGAGCATAAGTTCGGTTTTGTCACAGTTGTTCGAGCGCTGAACCACATCAAGAACAGCACGGCACAAGGCTTGGATGGAATCCCAGCACGTATACTCAAAACACTCAGGAAGGATGCCAAAGACCAGCTCGCTGAGATATTCACAGATATCCTTACCGGTGAAGTAGATGTCCCCCGAGACTGGCGACAAGGGAAGGTAGTCCTTGTGCCGAAGAAAGGAGTGGATAACCGGTTGCTGCGGAACTACAGGCCACTTACAGTCACCAGCACCGTGTACAGGGTTTTCGCGACCATAGTGAAGGAACGCCTGACAACTTGGGCAGAGAGAAAGGAAATCCTCACCGAGCTTCAAGGAGGATTTCGTCGTGGCAGGCGTCTTGAAGACAACGTGTACACCCTCACCCAGTGTATCGAGGTGGCCCGCAAAGAGGAGAGACGATTAATTTGCTGTTTCCCGGACGTGGCAAAGGCGTATGATAGCGTCCCACATGACCAGCTCCTAACAAGATTGGAGCAGCTTGATATGCCGCCACAGTGGACCGGACTCATTCGCCGGCTATACACGGGCAACACAGTAAAAACACACATGGGAAACGGCCACTTCAGATGAGGATAATGGTGACGCGGGGACTGCGGCAGGGTTGTCCGCTCTCACCGCTCCTGTATATGTTGTACGTTGCACGCATGGAGGAGCGGTTGATCCGATCAGGATTGGGTTTCTCGCTACAACACATGGAGGAAGGAGAGAACGTGAACTGGGTGCTGCCTGGGCTGACTTTCGCAGACGACATTGTGCTCACAGCTGGCTCTGTGGAAACTATGCAGCAACTACTCGATATATGCGCTGATGAGGCTGCAGTGCTCGGTCTTCAGTAACAACACTACGAAGTCCGCAGTGGTACAGTTCGCCGGCTCGAAGGAAATGAGGATCGAAAGCCTTAAGTTGGGTGTGGACGACATACCGGTTCTTAACATGTACAGGTACCTGGGAGTTACCTTCTCAAACGAGGTGGACTATCTGAAAGAACATCACACCCACCTTCGACTGGCCGCTATTGCGGGGAGCCAGCATCCTCCGCAAGCGCAGCCTGTGGAGCTGTAACAGATTCATAGTGAGCCGGGAGTTGTGGAAGGCCGTCGTGGTGCCCGGTTTGACGTTTGCCAATGCAGTGGTATGTGTGCCGGGCGAAGTGAGAACCGTCTTGGAGCGCAGACAGCGAGAGGTGGGGCGCCAGGCACTGGGCTGCCATGGGACGGTGGCTAACGAGGCGGTGCAGGGTGACCTCGGCTGGTCATCGTTCGAGGCACGGGAGGCAACCAGTAAGGTTGGGTATGACGGGAGACTTCGGCACATGGACCGCTGCCGCTGGGCGAAGAGGTTGTTCGTGTACACCCACCTAACTTCCGTGCGGACCCGGTGGCAGAAACGTCTTTACCAACTGGAGAAAAAGTTCGGTTTTTTCAGAGCACCGGTGGAGGCGACCACGGGGAAAGAATGGGAATCCGAAGTGCGAAAGAGGGTACGAGAGCAGGAGACCGTCCAGTGGCGTGAAGCTACCCAAACTAAGTCAACGCTGACAACGTACGCCTCCGAAAAACAGCAAATCACCGCAGAGACGCAGCTATATGATAACAGCTTCGGAAGCTGTCTACTGTTCGAGGCACGTGCGGCGTGCTCTTCGAACGCTTGTCATACAGGCAACGGTTCGACGACTACCGTAACGTCAACCCTATGCCGAGTGTGTCAGGCGAATGAGGAAACAATAGAGCACCTCATACTCGAGTGCAAGGGCATACTGCCAACACCCGCAGAAGAGTTGGCCCCACCCACTGGGACGGCGCGACTTCTAGCGACGGCACTGGGCTTTATGACAACGCAAGAAAACCTGCATCCACCCACCGGAGCAAACTCCAGTGGTCCCGCCTATACTTCCTGTATAGGCTTCCTACGGGAGCCAGAGTTGCGCGTCTGTTTTCCACGTGCCGCCGCGCCGCTATTCGCCGAGATCCGATCACGTAAGGAGCCGGATCAAGTGCCGTGCAGAAAAGTAGACGTTGCACGCGCCCGGCGTACGTTCCCCTGCTTTGTGTGTGTGTAAGCGTTGTAAAGTAGATGAGGAGGGGGAGAGAGGGCCAATAGTGTATGCGCACCAGGCGCGATGGTCACTGGCTCTCGCGGGTTGTGGGAGCGCCGCGCGCCTCGAACGCGCGGCGCCGCTATTCGCCGAATTCAGTCAAGTGACGAGCGGGATCAACATGCCGTGCAGGAAAGACGGCGCTACGGAGATGAACGCGCAACTTTGGTAGTTGCCTCACCGGCGGATAGAGGGCGCTGACGCACTTGGCGCCATTAGGTTGCTTCAATTTGGTTGGTTTCGGTTTGAACGTGAACGCGGTTATGTTGCTGTTTTACGTGTTTTTTGCTTAATTTGGTGATACAATTATTTTCCTTGTAGCACACAACCAATAAAACAGTGACATTGAGCCACTTTGATGACTACAAGGCGTTTTTGAGCCTAAATTGCGGGCTTTTTTACGAACTTCTTTGATGTAGCTGATTATGGTCGGTTGCGAAACGCCTGACTAATGTACAGGGAAGATTACCATCGTCGACGGCCGTACCCGATGACACTAGCTTCCAGAAAAGACAACTAATGAAGAGACTAACACTGGAATGTAAAGAAGCATATCGACAGCTTGATTTGCAATGTGCTGAATCGGGCAGAACAGATGAACTCGCGAGTTTACTACTCACTGTTTGGTTTTCGTGGGAACCCAACCTTTAGTGAACTTCGCGGACTAAAAAAGTATCGTGTAATGACGCGGATAATTTATATAAACAAGTAGTATCGTCTCGGCCTCTTTTTTTTTAATTCAGTACTCGAGGATATTTTGACAAGCCGAGTAGGAAATTTCTTAAATTATCAACCTTCCTAAAGTACTCATAAGCAGCATTTCGCGATACTTGGCCCTAGGAAATAAATTATTCTTATATGAACATTTGCTTACTCAAGATATGATATAAGTGACTGGCCCGTCAAATTAAATCTGGCATTTGTCTTCCGTAAAATTGGCCAAATAAAATTAAAGGGCGCAGGAGAAAATACCTCGGAAAGTTTGGCTGAATTCTAGCGCTAGGCACCACTTCACGGGCCTGTGTGAACAAACATTTATTTGTTTGAACAGATTCGCTTTGTAAATTTCGGCGTCGCCAGCCACCAAAAGTAAACCTCTATCCGCCATCGACAGCCCTGGACTCGGGTGATTGTTATGCAGACGGCTTTTTTTCTCCGGCGCCAAATGTTGCGGACCCCAGATACTGGCAAAAGTTAAAACAGCGTACGCAAAAAAAAGAAAAAAGAAAAGCGTTGTTATTATTGCGCATGCGCCGAACCGAAATCGCGTTTGGATTTCGAAATAGAAACGACGTTATTTCTTTGTGCACGCGATTCTAAAACTCGCTACTGTTAAGTTGTCTGTGGCAGTTACGCGGGAAGTCCCAACCTTTGCGTTAAAATAAATTAAGTAAATTGATCTGGTTATCTAAAGATAATCAATAAATCACTTAAATGACTGTCGAAATGGGAGCGAGCATGGTATACAATTTCTTAAACTTCATAAGTAAACCGACCAACCGAATGTTTACACTGCAAAAAAAGATTGAGAACCTCATACACATGTAGGTGTGATATTATGAACAAACAAATCGCCTGAAGTTGACGTACCATTATTTCTAGCCTCAGATAAAATACAAGTTAAACGTTCGTTGTCTATTTCCTCCACGAGTTTCCTCACATAATCAACATAAACTGTTTTCGATATATTATGAATAAAAAGGATACTTTCATTAAATACAGATAGCCTTCTTGCGCTGACTATTCTTGACGCCTTCCGATCCTAAATGCGCGATATAAATATACGCGCTTCTTATGTTCCGCCACTATTAGTAAACAAACCTCCGTTGTCATAAGGACCTTTGTACCCTCGTGATGTCTTAGTCGTCGAGTAGACGTATCGGACTACAGCTTCCGAAGTAAGGCAAGAAAGCGCGGTGAAACGCGGCGAAAAACACGAATACAACGCATCCGCCAAGGCGCGGAGGGGGAGCGGAACAACAAGTTGAAGCAACCTAATGGCTGCCGCGTCACGTGATTCCAAGATGGCAGCGCCCATGCGAGGGAGGATGAAACTGGTCTATACAGGAACTCTAGTCCCGCCAGCGTCAACGTGGCCTCGCGGATTGCTGTTAACGTGCTAAGAGACGCTTAGAAGATTGGTGGAGAAAGATCCATCACAGATGACACTAACCACAATTCACTGTGATACCAACAACTAACTAGACCCCCTCCCCCCCCCTTTTTAAAAGCTTGGGCACGTTTATTCGCACCCGCCCAATTCAAAGGGAAGAGCTGCAAGTTCATCATCATCATCGCCATCACCATCATCGTCTGCCGCTCTAGCTTTTCACTTTCGGCGGCCGCGTCGTGACGATCTGCCAGGCTTTGCTAGTATAGAGGAGGCTATGGCAGTACGCAAAAAAGACCAGTGAAATGCACTCAACTCAAAAAGCTTGCTTCCTGCAGTGGGCAGGGAATTCTTCCGTTTTACAATGGCACGCCAAACACTCCTCCACTTCAGATTAGCGTTCTCGCCTGACGGGAAGCGGAAGAGACTTTTGCCGTTCTCTGACCAGCTTCGGCGCCCGAAGGCACAGCAAGCGGGCATACAGGAGTCGCGAAATAAGAAACGGTAAGATGTGATTCCAGGAAAATACGTGCGCCACGGCGCTGGCTCAGAAGTGACCCGGAGAAGCTGCAGAAGCTGGTTGGACCAATCTGGTGGCTCATGGCGGCGGTTAGAAAAAGTTATTGTGATAGTGACGACACACGTCTCACGTGACTGCGGCCGTCTACTGATGCCACAGGAAATCAAAGCATACACGGCGAGAATGGGAATGCGGTACCCTGACATAGTATTCAGTGACCCTAGGCCCGACCGCTCATGCTGGTGCAGGTGCAGCGCGAGAGGCACGTCTTTGGCCCAGGCTGCGCGTGGTGGGCGTCTGGTGCGGCAGTTCTTGATCCCGAACCCCGGCCGGCTTCTGCCTCACTAATCGGGGTCATGGCCCGCTACACTCCTCTGCCAGGTATGTCCGCCCAGGCGCGTCAGGGCTAAGACCGCTTACGGCCCGTCGGACCACGTACGCCAAGCGCTGCCACTGTTCCTTGCTCACCCTCTGTCGTCGGTGTTTTGCGCTGTTCCGATCGTCGTCTGCAATCGGTTTCAAACCGACAGTGACCTAGTCGTCTGATTTGCAGATTCCAAATTCATTTGACGGCTTTTGTTGTGTCAGACCATAGTCTGAGCCTTCGACGCCGAAACCAGCCGCCAAAACTGGCTCGACAGAACGGCAGAACATGACAGGAAAAAAAATAGAAATATGGTGGCGCCTTTAACAGATCTATGGGCACTTTTCGAAGCTCTCCTCTATTTCTTGTTTTCTATTTTACTGGAAAAAATATTTTTCCCTTCTTTTCATTTTCATTTACAACCCATTCCTCTCAGCCCCTCAGCCCATCCTTATTCTCCCAATAAAAAAGATGGACAAGCAGTCATTTTTTTATTTTTTGTTTCTCCCCCAAAATACAAAAAAAAGAAAAAAGAAAGAAAATAGAGGAGTGGTTCGCCTTACGACACCTGTGTGACGCTGCCTACAAAATGCTTTCTGAGAGAGCCTAGATTGAAGAGTGGGTCCACCTGAAACAATGGGATTGCAACGTAATGGCAAACACGTCCTGCGGCGATCGGTCACAAATGCGCATGCGCTGCGTTTCCGCGTGGCGGGGAGAAAAGCACGAGGAAAGGCGGAGACGTTAGCGGACGATCAACGCTTTCGGGACATGCTCGCAGCTCGCATAGCGAAGACTGTCCATAAACCACGTAACCGCAATCGAGCAGTTGGAAACTTTATGTAATACGGGCTCTCTGTGCTTTCTTTCTTGGTTCGCTCTTGCTCGTTCTTTTACCGCACCTGGCTGTCTATTAGCGGCGAGATGTCTGGTGGCGCCCTCCTGTGGTTTGCCTCTGACGTCATTACCTTGCGAACAACAAGTTCGATGGTGTTTGTAAATAGCATGGTGGAAGCTTGAAATCATTGCGCTCTCAAAGAAACGCTGCCAACACCATCAAAATTGAAGTTCTTTCAATCCTCTGATTCCGTCGATGATAAATCCCCTTTACGACGTCATAGTCAGCGTTCAGCCAATCGTGGAAGGCCGACCACAGCGACGCTTTCCGGTCGCGCACGGGGCTAATTGCTGTGGCTCAGAAAGCGCGGGCCTCAGCTGAAGCTTTGAGAACATGGGAGACCGGTTATAACGAAGTGAACGGGAATCGGAAATCACTTCGCTATATCCGCTATTTCGTTATAACCGACTTCGGTTGTAAGAAAGTGCAAAAGGAAGTGGAAATCGTGATCGCTTCGCTGTTGCCGCTATTTCGTTATAACCAACTTCGTTATAACCGGTCTCGACAGTAGCGCTTTTAAACACGGACGAGAGGGGAGAACAGGACAACACAATGCGCTGTTCTCCCTTTTCGTCCATGTTCAAAGGGGTAGGGAAACGAAATTTCAGCGCTCATTTTCTTGCTTGAATGTGTTGCATGTTGCACCCTAACCTCAAAAACACCAGTCTTCCGTTGAAAGGCACAAGAAAACTAATTTTAAAGCTAAATAAACGATCTTCCAATGTGCACCTGGTGGATGCATGCGGAGCCTATTTGGGAGGTAGTCTAGCAACGTTGTGGAATCTGCTACGTAGTCGTGACGTAGCAGATTCCTCTGGAGCAGCGCCGCTCTTTGGAAGTACGCTCAACTGTTTAAAGTCACCTCGGCCTGAACGTGTTTGCCCCTTTTCGAATGAATGCGAAAGCTTGATAATGTGGATGCTTGGGCAAGTTGGTAATTCATGCTTGGATGGAACAGCGCGGATGAACAGTCACACTCACATGCACACAAGAAGCAAACAGACTCGCAGCGCTGACTTTCAACTCAGTTCTATATTTCTTCTTCCTCAAATCTTCAACTTCTTCACCTTTGCCGTTAATGAGAACAATTTAAATTTTTACACACCAGAGACCAAATAGCCAATACACATTAAAAATAACTAATAATTAAATAAATCATGCAAAGACAACTAAAGAAAATAATACTAATAATACTAATAATAATACTTTGCATGATTTATTTAATTATTAGTTATTTTTAATGTGTATTGGCTATTTGGTCTCTGGTGTGTAAAAATTTAAATTGTTCTCATTAACGGCAAAGGTGAAGAAGTTGAAGATTTGAGGAAGAAGAAATATAGAACTGAGTTGAAAGTCAGCGCTGCGAGTCTGTTTGCTTCTTGTGTGCATGTGAGTGTGACTGTTCATCCGCGCTGTTCCATCCAAGAATGCGAAAGCGCGAAAGTCAACCAGACGCCATGATGGACTCGTTGAGGCACGTCGCGGGGTTGCTCGTGTGACTTTGCTGTACACTTCGAAGCCGCTCACACGACAGGTGAAACGCCCGTCACCCCGCGGGCACTTCCAACGGCTCGGTTGTAACGCGCTGACGGTATTGACACCACTACAACGCTGACAACGCCACCAACGGCAAAGCTCATAACCAAGCCTGTCTTGCCACGTCACGGATGCGGGGAGTCTTTTTTGTTGTTTTTGTTTGCGCCGGATATCCCATGACGCATCGCGCCCTCCGTTCGCTTCTCTTCGAGCGCTCGCTCGAGTGCACCGTTTGGAACGAAAAATATAGCCAATCGTTCAAAATACAAACGTGCGATTATGAATTACGGTTATTATCCGTCATGCTTGACCCATTTCCGAACGAAATTTGAATATTTCAATTTTTGTTTCCGTACCCTTTAAAAGCGCTGCTATGTTCTCAAAGTTTCAGCACCAACCCGTCCAACAAAGCAGCACTGGTCAACTTCAGCTAAAGCCAGTTCTGTTGGCGGCAGTAGATTTGAATGACCTGTCCGGTTCGATCACGGTAGAACAAACACATTTGTCCGGTTCGATCACGGTGGAAGAAAACAAATGTTTCTTCCACCGTGGGTTCGATGTGCCGCGCGTCATTTCGTTGGCCCGCATTTGTCAGCATGCACGGAGCAGCGACTTTGTGCATAAACGTCACGTGACAACGCTCACTACTGCCAAGGAAAAGAGAGTGAACACCTTCGACGACGTGGCCTCCGAGTGCGTGTTCACGCACCTGGGGCCAAATTCACAAAACGACCTTATGACGAAAACGTGCGTACAAAACGTACGCACAAAGTCGTATTCATGAAGCGAAATGTTTGTATGTTTTGCGTAAGTTACGCCAGAATTCTACAACAGCTTCCGAACTTTTTAGGTTCAACATGGCCGGCTACATCGCTTGGCTGTTACGTAGCGACGAGCCAATTCAACTTGAGGCGCGAGCGGCTGTTTCGCGCTCGGACAAGCATTACCGTTATAGCAATGTGCCGCAACTTATATTACAGCGATAGCTGCAATGGTCTCTTCCCACCACTGCAAATGACGTCCGTTGTCGTTGGTGTAGTTTTATGATATTTTAGTTCGTCTAATAGGGCGTGGGACGTCCGTCGCGGCTATTGCCGACAGCTCGAAAAAAAGATCGCCTGTCCCTCCCGGGAATCGATCTAGGTCCGCTGAGTGGGAAGCGGGCGCGTGACCAAAGTGCTATGCCACAGGATCAGCAATACTTTTTATTATGCGGTTTTCTGGAACAAACGTGAGTATGAGTATCGATTAGAGCCCGCTAGATGGCCACAGTTGCTGTGGCATTGCAATAGAAAATTCTTTGTCATTCTTAATTGACGCCGTAAGTGATGACGTGACAACATGGCGCTTCACTCCGAAAAACCGTTGCTAGGGCCGTTGTTATGGACAAATGCATAGAGGCTCGACGTAAGATTAGAAATGGTCTGATAAAAAAGTGAAACAAATTTTGTAAGCTTTGTTTCCTTTCAGTATCTAATCATGAAGAGTTTCTTTTTCGTCTGAGTACCATAAAGCGATGTCGAAAGCCCGTAATAAAGTTTCACAGCCGGTTTTGTTTTGCTAACAGACGACACAATGACTTGGGTCGTCTGCTGGCAAACGATTCAAACTGTTGCAGACGGGTACTCGCCAACAGGCACAGGTACCTGTTGGCAAGTCACTTCCCAATCGTCTCGTCCAGGCCACCGATGCGATGCATGAGCTCGGAGATGCGGTTTCGGGCAGGCGTTCTTGTCCCCTCGGGATCGATGAGGGCTTTCAGCAGTTTCCAAGTGCTCGAGACGCCGAGCCTGCCCTGCGTCGCGGTCACGTATCGAGTTCCAATTCTTTCCCAGACAGTGTCACCGCGTACCCCTCAGCCTTCGTATTCAGCTCATCGATCTTCTTCCTGAGTTTTCTGTTGTGTCTCCGAGATTTCCAGCGCTTGGTGAGAGACATTCTGGCTTCCCACAAATGCAACAGGTGGGGGTCAACCGCCGGGGTGTCTTCCGTTGTGTCAATCACTTTAGTGAAGCAGGCTATGCTGCTCACCAGGTCCCTCGTCCATTCGTCTACGTTCTCGATCGTGACTTCTTTGCCGGCCCCTGTGCTCCCTGCATCTGTACCACTGGGTGATAGCTGCACAGCAGATCTTCCTCTTGTATCTCCCGGTGTGAATTTCGGTCTCCAGAACGTAATGATCGCTGCCGAGGTGTTCGTCCAGGTTCCTCCAGCTCGGGTCCTTGATGTTCTTCGTGAGTGTCAGGTCGGGGCACGTGTCTCTGCACGTGCTCGTACCGATGCGCCTCGGGAATTCCGCGTCCGTAAGCAACGTAAGGCCTTCTCTGCTAACCGCGTCCGCCACCTTCCTGCGCTTGGGTGAGTTGAAGGTGTACCCCCACGTGGAGATGGATGGATGGATGGATAAATGGTAATGGCTATACATTTTGTAACGGGCGGCAGCTTGAGCCACCTAGCCTAACATTTCGTCATCACTTTTTTTAAGTTGTATAAATTTTGTTTTAACACAGCCCTACCCCCCCCCCCTTTTAAAGTGTTTCCATTGCTTATTTTTACCTGTATTTTTACCCCCTCCTAGATCTTTTCCACCAATCTTCCGATCTCCTCTTAGTTACCGCAATTCTTTCCCTATCTATTCGTCCATCCCTGTCTCCGAATCTCAGTGCCCCCTCCAAATCCGTAGTCTCCTCCCCCCCCCCCCCCCCCCAGAGAGTGGGACGAAGCCCTGTGCTCCTTAAATTTACATGTTCTATAGTTTCCCTTTCGCGCTTGCATATGTCGCATAGCGCTGTCTATCTCCTGAAATTTAGCCCTACATGTTTTCGTTCTTAGCACCCCGTTCTAGCTTCCAAACAGCAATGATCTCCCCAATGAATTATCATGCAACTGTTCCTTCTTTATTTCTTGTTTTGGTGCTCTGTATATTGTTAAAGCTGATTTCCCCAACATTCTCTCTTCCCACAATTTCTCGTCTGTTTCCTTTACTGCCTTTTCTACTGATATGCTCTGATCGGCCCCATCTCGTTGAATGTATTTAGATATCAGTTTGCAGGTTCGGTTTGTCCACTTAGTGTTTAGACTTTTCATATATAGATACTCGTGCACTTTGCCTGCCCACCGTGTATCCTCAATTTCAGCTAGTCTTTGTTCAAATTTTACTTTACTGATCGCTTCTTTACTCTCGAAAGATGCCCAACCCATACCCCTTGTACTCCCTCATTTGGTGTATTCCCATGGGCCCCCAATGCCAACCTACCTAGACTCCTTTGCTGTATCTCTAAACCTGCCTGGATTTCTGACCTCCTACACAATACCACATTCCCAAATGACAGTCCTTGCATCATGACTCCCTTCCATACACCCCTAACGACTTCATATTTATTATAGTTCCAGAGTGCCCTGCGTTTTATAATAGCTGAATCTCGTCTCCCCTTCTTTATTACAATATCTTCATATTCTTTTAGATACTTTCTTCCCTCACTTAACCATGCTCCCAGATATTTGTACTTTTCTACGTGTTCTATCACTGTGTCCTGTATCTCCAGGGGTTCCCCCTTCTCGTCGTTGAAAACTATTATACCCGGCTTGTCCCTACTAAATTTTAGTCCTAAACTGTACCCTTCCCTGCTGCAAATCCTAATCAGTACCCGTATTGTCTCACGACTTTCTGATACGAGTAAGATGTCGTCTGCATACATTAACCCTGACAATACTTGATTTACTTTGTCCTTCCTCTATGTAAATCAGGTCAAAACCTAGGTTGCACTGCTCTAACCTTTTTTCCATCTCACTGAGGCATATCATAAAGAGCAGGGGAGACAATGAGCAACCCTGTCTAAGTCATCTTTTTATTGCTGCAGGTCTTGTAGTTTCGGCTTCCCATGTAATAACTGCCTATTCTCCGTATAAACCCGTTCTAGAAACCTAACCATGGTTCCCCTAGCCCATATCCCTTCAGTTGGTCCCAGAGTTTTTCCTGATTCACATTTTCATATGCCCATTTGATGTCCAAAATATGCTACCCATAATGGCCTTTGACTTGTCATTGCTATCTCTATGCACTCAGTGATTATGAATAAGTTGTCATCTAGTCGTCTATCCCCTCTGTAACCGTTTTAAAGCTCCCCTAGAATCTGCTTTCTCTCTGCCCATTCTTCCATTCTTCTTTTTATAATTTGCATAGCCACTCTGTATATTACTGAAATTACTGTGACTGGTCGGTATGATTTGGTACTGTCTTCGTCGCCCTTGCCCTTATATATTAATCTCATCCTGCTCAATTTCGAGTCACTGGGTACCTACCCTCCCATAAGTATCTGGCCAATCACCTGCCTTAGTTTCAATTTGCTTGTTTTGCCTAGAACTTGTATCAGTCTCATTGGTATGCCGTCTGGACCTGTCAAAGTTCCGGCCAGAACCTTTCCTTCTGCTTTTCCTCATTCCCTTGTGGTCATTTCCTCTTCTTCACTATGATCCTCCTCTTGTGTTGTGTATACGCTACCATTCCATACGGCCTGATCTGGTTCTAACTCCGAAAATGCTGCTTCGATTGTATGTCTAATGTATTCTCTTGCCTCTTCCCCCTCTACCCTTGTCCCTTCCTGTGTGGTTAATGTCTGCTGGTACCCCTCGGTCTTTTTGTTCTGTGCACTGATGTGTTCCCAGAACCTTTTTGCCGCATTCCTATCGTTCTGGTTTATCTCTATCATCCACTGGACCCCTGCCCTCCCAATTTTGGCCTGTATTAATGCTGATGCCTCCCACTTTCTTTCCTGAAAGTCCTCCCATCTTGATGCTACTTCGGCTAGTGTGGCCCCCTTTTTCTTTGACCATCTGTGTTCTATAGATGCCGCAAGAGAAATTATCGAGGCAGAGAATATCGCAAAACATAACGACATATGTGTTAGCACTCCGTCTTTAACCTTATCACAAAAAGAATTAGACTACCTAGCCTTACATTAATTTCAATTTAGTTAGCTTTAAATTTAGCATCACATCGAAAGAAAAGAAAAAAAGACCAGTTATTCTCCCTGGCCCTAGCCTATAATACAAATAGAAGAAAAGAAAAATGTAAATATACCCGAGAGTTGTTAGTCATCGCTGCGTAAGTGTCTCTTCTTTTGTGTGTGTGTTGACTCGAGTGACTGTTTTGCGGGTGCGCTGTTCCCCCTGTACATCATGAGCAACCAACTCGCCCGAACCTCTGTGTTAACAAGCTTGATGACGACTTTGTATTTGTAGTCCCACAGGCTGGGCAATCGTGGAGTAGCTTTGGGCGCCGGCGGCTTCTTGCGCCTAACCCGGGTGGGGGCTTGCTGTTTCCGCTGCAGCGAGTTGATGTCCTTATGGTAGGCTCTGAGCAAGGCAATGTCGCTCAACTGGTCATTTTGATCTTTGGACTGGCTCTTTTTTCTTCTGCCGCTGCTGCTGCTGCGAAGACTCAATGGAGCTGTACTGCATCGCAGTGGGATCATACATCCTTATCGACGTCGACGTCACTTGGCTGAAGTAAAGGCTGGTCTTCTAGCTAGAACCTAACGTTAGGCTGAGCTGTTTCTCTCTTGCCAGACCCTTTCGGACCGGCAGAGACGTACTTGTGCGAAGCCTAACTAGGCCTAGCGCGTCTCTAGGACGGCGAAGAATATCAAGTCCCGTATGCCGAAACATTGCGGACTTATCGGGCTAATGATGACGTAAAACGGATCCTTGCACCCTAAAATTACCCGCATTCACGTTTTTGCATCGCATTAGGTCTTCAAGCCGTTGAGATAAGAAATTTTCGAAGGAGCAGAATTGTATAGCATCCAATTCTGCTCCTTCAAAAATTCTGATTTCACTAACGATGGCGTAATGCGCGGACTTTATCTTCTACACCTGATTTTAGCTTACGTCCAGGCGCATCCGACGCTAAGAGTTAATTGGACCAATCAAGCGGCGTTAAAAGCCCAAGTCACTGGGCCTAATTAGCTCATGGCATCGGCTGCGTCCGGACCTAAGGTGAAATCATGTGTAGAATACAAGGTCTGCGCATTACGCCATCGTTAGTGAGCCCCCGACCCGTTCCAAACACATCGACACTCGACGGGAGGACGCGGCAAAGAGGCAGCCCCTTGGGTCATCGCCGTGTGCTCGCATTGCGCCCGCTGTGAGACGACCGACTGCATTGCTGCGCAGCCTGCTGTAAGCCGTCGCAAGAGGCTTTGAAACCAGTCTTGTCTCTGTCGGTCGAAGTCAAACGCTAGTGTGTGAACGGGCAGTCACAAGGCGATGGCGCGGACTGTTCCTCCGGGTCTTGTCTGCTCATGCGCAGTGAGATGCTTCCCCGGACCCCCGGTGCCCACCCCTCCACCGCCCCCGATGCTGTTCCCGCTCATGGCGGCCGCCGCAACCCAGCCTCGCCAGATGGTGTACGTGTTCCCTCCGCTCGGTCAGCTGGAGCCGTCCTGCGTGCGCCTGGTGACGGACAGCGCGGACGCCTCGACGGCCGTCGCTTGCTTGCTGGGCTTCTTCAGGGTCGTCTGCAGGGACGGCTACCGACTGGTGCGCACGCCCCACATTTCCCAAGTGCCGGCTTCCGTCTAGAAAATGAGACACGATTTCTTGGCTCGCATGTGAATAAACTACGCAGCGCAGGAAGCTGAAACTCTGGGAGAATATGACGCTAGCGGTGGACATAAAAGGCGAAATTTCGAGCACATGACGTTAGCTGGGTGAGGATATACGAAAGAAAAAAGAAAAACAAATTTTCTATATGAGCCGGCGACCACCTAAGCCTAATATTTATCGAACAAATGTGAGAATGAGGGCGTCTGTTGCATTTATTTTAGCGAAGAAGCTTGTCAGTAAGAGTGCGATCAGTCTTGTATGTGGAACTAGAAAAGTAATCGATTACAATTACAATTATTCTTGATAAAAGTATTTAATTATATTACTCGATTTCTCGAAAAGAACAGTAATTGACCTTAGCATGGAAAAGTAAGCCCTACTTTCCCGATTACTTCAGATTTTCAAAACGACAGATATGTCTGCCTCTTTGAAAATGGGTATTCAGTATTGTCCATTATTAGATTAGAATCACCGAACTCTAATCTACGTATCTTCTTAACTCACCAATTTCGCTAAACTATCCTCCTTTCGGAGACTTGGTTCGAGTATTCCTCTCGGCAGGATGCTTGTACAAAAAGCGCCTTTAGGAAGGGAGGGTAAAAAGTACCGGTTACAAGTTTTAGTACATCCAAAACTAATCAAACTACATTTGTGATTACAGCCTAATAAATCATATTTAAAAGATTACAAAATCACGTCAAAAGGTAATCGATTACAAGTCATTTTATTACTTTGTTATGAGTATCGCAGAAGTCTGAATACAATATTTTTATTTTCAATCAATCAGTCAAGCAGAATGAGTTTTCGTTAGCCCGAAGTCTGCCGCAATCGCTTAGTGACAAACATCTTTTGTGTCCAGATGGTGATAGCGTAAAAAAATGTTGGAAACGAGGTGTCTCGGGCGGGGATCTGGACAGTGTTGTGTCCTTTTAGTGGAACGAGGCAGTGCAAGACAGTCGTTCTTCGGCCGTCATGCGTATTGGCCGAGAGATTTGACTTCATTGTGCTTTGCATCGCGGTGCACTACACAAAACCACGCCGCAGTTGCCCCACAGTCGAGGACTTCAAACTGAAGGACCTGTTAGGGACGCACACCTGGTCATTACCTGCTGCGTAAAAACGAGCGGCAGAAAATAAATGCGCGACCCAACAGGCAATAATGCATACATAAATTCAACCCACATTATTGACTGCGGCATTCGATGTCACCAGAAATTGAGAGAACGTTATCCTCACATATTTGTTTGCCGCGCGTACTGCCTACGTACAGCAGCCAGCGTAAAGGACGCCCGCCATATTGAATTCCCACATGAGCGCCGCCTTGTCTTCCTTTCCTACTTATCTTACCTATTTCTTGTTGTTTTTAATATGGGGGAGAGGAGAGCGTGTGATCACGTCAAAGCACTAAGCTCGGATTGGAAAGAGTAGTGGGTAGGCGCGAAGGTTAGCTGCCTTTGTCTTTCTCACTAGTTCCCTCCAATCTGTAAGGTAAGGCTTTGTCCGACGAGACTCGGCGAGCGTTGCCATGCACAGCCGCCGAGTGGAAGAGGAACAAGCAGCGCGAGGTTGTTGTTGGTCCCGGCGGTTGGAATGAGCGGGCAGGATTTACGGGTGTCATAGATAAAGAGTTTCATAGACGTTGGAACCTGACAATTGGCGGATCGTCCGGGATTTGAGATGTCTCATCGATTGCTTTGCGTGACGCCGGACTTTCCCCGTACGATGATGCAGCAGACGTATGGTTCAGCGTTCCATCGGGAATATAACGCCGCCCACATTCGCGAGATTGCAGCGCCCATCCAGCTTACAGAAGGTGAGCTCGACCCTGAGCTGCCTCAGCCCTTCCAGCCCTTGTTGCCCTCTCCGTTGGTAACGCCAGCCGTCACTGCGACCAACGGAGCGCCCGATCAAGATCCCATGCATGCACTGTGGATCTTCGCCCAGCCTCCCAGGTTCTCTGGCTTTGGAGATCTACAGTCACCAGAAGGGTTCACAGATATTCTCGAGAGTTACTGCCTAATTCACGGTGCCAAGCTGTGGTTTCGCTTCGTGGGGGAGTTTACGAGCTGGGGCAGCTTCGTCATCGCGTTCCAGAGTCAGTTTGCGCCAGTAAACAAGAAGAAGCGACTGAAAGAGGAGCTGCGGAAACGAACTGAACAATCCTAAGAAATCCTGAAGCAGTTTATATTTGTCATCAGCAGTTACTACGACAGGATCGGCGAGCCTGCCATTGATGCGCAGAAGGTGGAGAGGGTACTCCGACAGATGCACCCGCAGTTCAGGGATCTCGTTGAAGAAAGGACCTTCGCCACGCTCAAGGGTTCCGCCGACGCTTCCGATGGATTCATGGAGCGCGTGTGTCGACGACTCCAATACGTACCCTCTCCCCAACTTACAAACCAAGTGGTCAGGGATTTGGTGTTCCAAAATCTAACGACGACGCCAGCGACTCGTTCATTTCCGGTGGCGGATCAGAGTATAGCAGCCGGGCTCCAGGCTTCGTGGCAGAGGTGACGCCTAGGCTTTAAGACGCTCACAAGTTTGCGATAGAGAGTCGGAGAACAGCCCAAGAGCAGCAGCGCGGACACTGCAACAGAAATCGACGACAGTGCAACTTTAGTATCGGTAACCTGGTGCTCCGTGACCTGCATCCTCTGAGCGATGCCAGCAAGGGCGTGGCGGCAAAATTGGCACCGATACGCTCTGGGTCATTTGTGGTGGTGGGGAAAGTGGGGTTGAACGACTATCGCTTGAAGGAGCGCAACACTGGAAGAGCGGGACAGGCACATGGTGACCAGCTGCTGAAGTTTTATGAAGACCGGCACAATATTTAATCTATGGGGAAGGATTGTAAGGTATCAGTTTGTCCGACGAGACTCGGCGAGCGTTTCCATGCACAGCCACCGAGTGGAGGAGGAAAAAAAATGCAGCTCGAGGTAGTTGGTTCCGGCGGTCGGAATGAGCAGGCATGGTTTACGGGTGTCATAGATAAAGTGTTTCATAGACGTTGGAACCTGACAAATCAGAGCAGACAAGAGCGTTGTCTGCCCTTCACGCAGACTCTGGCGTTCGGCGTTCGGACACCAGATTCTCTCCGAAGAGCAGAATATGCTTTGTTCGCTCTGATTGGAGGGATACAGTGGAAGAGACAAAGGCAGCTAGCCTTTGCGTCTACCTACTATTCTTTAGATCAGAGCTAGGCGCCCTGACGTGACGCACGCATCTCCCTCTCTCTTCTTCTTTCTCTCTCTTAATTTTGCTTTGTGTATCCTCTTTGCAACTGGTCAACTGGAAGCGCCCGTGATACGTTCTCTTTCTTGTTTCTGTTGTTGTTGGCGGAAGCTTTGCCAGCTTGCTAACTCTGGCACCGTATATGCTAAGGCTCTGGCTTCACCTTAAACGTTCTCGAAATATTTGTTAGCTTCAGTTGGAATGCAGTTATGCATGAATAGACCTTTCCGGAAAATCCCAGGAGACCTTGCAACGAAAGGAATTGTGGGGCTGTTCGGTTGTACGTTCGCGCCGGCTCGAACGCTTACTAAAATGAAAAGCGCAAACAATAGAGAAGGACAAGAAAAAAAAAAAGGAAGGCGAGCAGGACGAGCGTTTACTTTCAACTGAACATTTATTTACAAGTAGCTAAAGCAAACAACCACCGATAAAAACACACTGAATAACCCGATGACGTCACCCATCACCGCGTGTCAATAAAATCAATCTCTTTATGATGCAGAAACGATTGATGGCTGGCTGGCGCAGCCTTCAGTGCCCTCTTTCTTCATAGCATGCGCTTCAAGCACTTCTCTCGCAAAGTTTTTCACGGGTCCTCCCCACGATAGTGATATTCTGAAAGTTGGGCTGGCAAAGACTCAGTCTCTGCAATAAAGAAGCAGGTGTACTCCTCTGTTGTTGAACGCGATGAAAGGTCATGCTCGCGCATCCTCTCATTTACGCAGCATCCTGTCCGGCAGATTTACACCCTGCCCCCTACACCCTGCAGTAGGTGCGTGCAGCGTCCGCATTGAAGTGTCATTTTCGTGCGGGCATGCGGACGTACGGCGGACATGCGGTAGTGCGACGTGCCGGGGTGCTGAATGGACGTCCTCTATACCCTTGTTACACGGGCACACTCAACCTTGCAGTTACGCAAAGCCACAGTTAGCGCACAATATTTGCCGACAACATTCTGCGGCTATGCCTTCAAAGCTATGGGCAGAACGTGCGCCTGAGCATCTTGATCATCCATCGAAGCAGTGCACGCGCTCTCTTCACTTCATATGGAATAGCTGTCCGAAAGTATAGTGCGGTATATGTGTATGCCGCGTAACAGCAGTTAAGCTGAGTTAACCGCGGTTAAGTGTGCCTGTGTAACGGAGTATTACGGTCAATCTGTAAATACTGCACAGTGGCGTGCGCAAAAACACTGCAAGCCGGCAAGTGTCTATAACTGATATAATGCACACTTCCACTACATACAGTGGATAGACTTACCATTTTTATGGTGTTCCTTGCGCAAGCTATTGTGCAGTGTTTTTAGACTGACCGTAAGAGGGCGCAATGTTCGAAGGGGTCCATTTGCTAAAACCTTTTTATCGGACACCTCAAAGGGGTCCATCGGCTAAAACCTTTTAGCAGACCTCTTGAGTCTTGACTGCCATAGCTTGCGCTATGGCAGTCGAGAGTTTGCGGGAGTTTCTCTCGGTATCCTCTTCCGTGTGGGCGCTCTGGCCGCTCGGAAAGGCTGCCGAGCATTCGGTTGGCGCGCTGTCTTCTCTGGCTCGGACCTGAGAGGCTCCCGGATCTCGCAGATCTGATTCAGAGGATTTGAGCGCTGGAAAGCGACCATCCGAATATTCGCCCCTTTTTTTTTGTTTGGCGACAAACTTAATGGCGCCATCTATAGGGTAGCCCGGCACACTTCCGGTTCACGTATATTTCCTTTTGACTCACCATTCTTCTATCATAAGAGTGAATTAAGTATGACAGTGCTATAAGCGGCCATTTCCAGAAAACAGCGTGTATATTTGATTTCGGAAATACTGGTTACGCCGTGGCAGAAGACCCGGTTGTATTTGAAACCGAAACTTAATCGCAATCACGTGATGGAGTATTATGTAAATAATGCAAGAACGTCAATAAAGGATTATTTGTTTTTTATTTTTTATTTGTTGTTTGAAAATTACATAAAGTTGAATATTTGTTCCACTTTACATATCACGTATGATGACGTTTTGTTGCCCCTGGTTCCCCCACGGTGTCGTAAGGTCGTTTCAGAACTTCCGAAACGTAGGAATTTTAAACGCGGTTTGTAAAATCCAGACGCAGTATTTGGCCGCAAAACTTAGGAAACAATTATCTTTGGGCTTTAATGAACACATGAAAAACTATGATGACGGCGATACATTTTTGTATGGCCCTTAAAGGAGCGATGCAACAATTTTTGTACTTTGCGCAAATACCGCTTAGAACGGATCCCTGACGTTAATGACCTATGAAACACGCGTTCGTTTTTCACCCCACGCAAAAGAAGGCCCAGAAAAAAATTAAAGAAAAACGAGCAGCGTTTACCCCCTCAACTCGCAGCCAGAACAAGCGTCCACGTGATCTGGAGCCGATTATATGCCGCCAATGTTGATCATAGCCACGCGCTGGGGTTGGCAAAGCACAGGACACGCGCTGGGTTCCAGACATTGTTATGGCTCGGCTATTGTCGTCGTTGCAGCGATTGGACACGGGCCACTACCCGAATGCTTCTCGAGCTGGTAATTATCACGAGCCCAAATCGAGTGCCCGCGCAATGCTCGGGTCCAATCTATGAACCGCATTCAAATATCGTCACTTGGGTGTACTGCGATCCCCACGTTACGTCATCAAATTTTGCAAAAAGAGATTAAATGAAAATGATCGCTTTTGTCCTTGAAATTACACCGTAACAAAGGAGTTTCTTGGCCAGTGGCGTTGCGTGCGAGTATCCTTGAGTCCCACTAGTGCCAGTGAACTCGTGTAAAGTGAAAAACATTCCAATTGAATATCGTTGCACCGCTCCTTTAAGGGTGAGCGGAGTATAGAGATAGAGAGTATCCACTGGTGGCCATAGCTGTGTGCGCAACTGCTGAGCACGTGCTGACTGCGAGCTTCCGCAGTTCTTTTGAAACGTGCATTCCACACCATCAAGATTGGTGATCTTAGTAGCCTATTAATGCGAGCTCGTTCTGAGCCTTCGCTCTAAACAGCGCCCTCAAATATGGCATCCTGGAAATGCCCCCTATAGACTAGTTGTTATGGTGGCGTCAGTCACTCGTAGAACGCTTAGTGAGATATTGAGAGTGGCCGAATGGAATGCCTGCTTATGCGGGGCCTGTTCCCCAGGTACTGGAGGCCAGCGAGCGCGAGGGCGTCTGGCTGGTCGAGGTCCCCGTGGGCCCGGAGTACCTGCGGCGCAAGCTGCGCTCGCTGCGTCCGAGCGGCGGAGAGCCCGACAGCAGCCCGACCATGGACGACTTCTACCTGCTGCTGGGCGTCATGCTGTGCAACCTGCCACGCGTCAGGGGTTCCAACCTCAGCAGGTGAGACATCGGATCTCGCGCCTGCTCGTGCCATCCAGCGACCAGAGAGATCAGTGTCAGCACCCATGCGCGTCAGCCGGTAGGGCCCCTAGGGCGCCTCCTTTATGGTGTTGTGCATGATTAAACCAGGATGCCACCACCTGATTAAAAAAAAAAAGTTCTAGTCATTTTGTCACGTACATGGCCGAGAGGAAACACTTCTTACTTCTGGAAGATTCGTATTTTATCTTACCTCGAGTCAGTTTCCTGACTGTTCGACGCTCGAACATTCTAGAGCGAATGTTCGAGATACCGAGGGTAATAAATAAGGAGCCCAGCGCGGCCTCGCCGACTCACTTCTCCCACTCTTTGCTGCAGCCAGCTGTTACACCGACGCCACAGACGTTCACTTCTGCTGTTAGGACGCTCATTCTCTGTTTTTTTTCTTTTCTGGCGCAAGTTTGCAGATTTATTCTTTATTTTCGGTGTTGCCCTTGTCGATCCGTTCCCATCCGCGATATTATGCACTCATTTGTCCATGAACAATGGTGTGACACTAGGGCCCGTTTGTTGCTCAACGCGGGTATATCGCCCGGTGGTTAACTCGGAGGCACTTTTCGGAGGCATGGGCAATTTGTACCCCATGACCATCATCATCATCATCATCGTTTGGTCTGTTTCCTTTCTTTTGATTGCGGGCATCCTAGAGCCATCTGCTGGAGTATATCAACAATATTTTTCAAAACGGACATAGTTTACTTCCGTGACCAATTGTCACGTTGTATTTCCTGTTTTTACCGTTAAAGGGGCACTCGGGCGGTTTTTGGGGAAGCTACTTCTTGGTGCGATGGCGTTAAGGAAGTGTCAGTGAATGAGTATCTTCAGTTTTAGAAGGCAGAACCGCCTATTAATCACGCAGGAATAAAATACGTGCGGACTCTTTTCTGTTCCTGCGCCGACCAATGAAATTATCGTATGTTTGAAAATTTTGGCGGCCTTTCTTTCCCCGCTGCGTTGGAAACAACCGCAGCGACAGACCAATCACAGGTCGAGGAGAACTGGTTGCGCGCGTTGCATGCCGGTCGTGCCGGTCGCGGACCGGCTCCTTCTCTCTGCAAACATGGCGTCGGTGGTGATCGTTGGCGTGGTCGGCGTGGTGGAAGCTCATCGTTCCGCGTAAAAGCGCTATCCTTGACTGTGAATTTTCGTCGTGTGTCGCTATGATAACCCAGCACGTACTAGAAGGGAAGATCCACCTACTCGTGCGGCGATGTCGTGGCGGCACTCTCAAGACAGCAGAAACGCCCGTGCCGTCGTGTTTGTTTACTTCGACTACAGTGGTGCTTTCTAAGCATTTGTGTCCTCGAACATCGCCCGGATTTCTTATTTGGCGCATTTCATGCGTGTGCTCAAGTTCAAGGTATTACTGGCGCGTACCGTATAAAGGATGCGAATTTTCACGCGTTTTCATCACCGGAGAAAAGTGATTAGTGTTAGCAATCCTGAACGCTCGCAACGTCTATCTGATCACGAAATCATATTTCTACGTTGCTATATCGCTGCTAAGATTACATCGTCTTTTATAATCGTAGAAAAGGCGTGTGGCGATATTTGTACTATTGGCAAAGTCGTGTATTAGAGTCGTGATCGTCCAAGACGGCGTACTGAATCTTTTTCTTTTCATCCACTGTACCCTGCAAGCCTATCATGAAAAAAAAATAAAGCTTTAGGCTATAGAAAACTGTCTGTCTATATTCTGTTACGGCATTGAGTGGCAGTGCGTCCCCTTTTTAGAGGCGCCGCTGAAACAGCTGACGGCGGCGTAGAAGCGGTCGCCGTGCTGACGACCCGCTGCGCTTGTTGCAGTGGTTGCAGGTGTGTGTACGCGCGGCGCAGAGCGGTCGTTCCGGTCGCTCCGGTTGCAACGGACGCAGTCGTAGGTAACGCGCTCGTTGCACATGTCTGAACCAGCCTCCTCCCGAGGCGAAAGTCAACGTGGCGACATCGTTTGACATCACGTACCAGAGGTTACGCTGCGATGCCAAACGTTGGTTTGGTTACGACTTGCCCCAACCGCAAATCGAAGAACGCCCGAAAAGGCCTGCGTTTCGTCGTCCTCGGAACCCGAACACGACTCCGAAGCGCTGCTATCGTCCACATCGCACGTCGGAGTGGCGTCATAGGAAATCATCCCCAGGTCGGCTGTCCGCCGAAGAATTTCAACCTCTAACGGCGTCAGGTCCTCGAGCGTAGAGAACTCCGCCATGATCGAAGCTCGAATGACAAAGAAGTTCGGCCGGTGCGGCTCCATCGGCGATCACTGCGCGACGGAACGTCGTCCAACGCCATTGGCCCGAGATCCTTTTGATAAGCGTGCGATGACCAATGAGAGTGGTTTCGTTTTCGGATGGATCCGAGGTTCGGCGGCCTTCAATTACATTTTTATTAAAGAAATAATCACCGTATGACTATATTTTTTGGTTTTTAGGGATACTTAGGGCGTCTAGATTCAGTTGTCATCATCAAAACACGAACTCAAAAACCACTTGAGTGCCCCTTTAAAGACTATGTTTTTGTGGCGCCATATCTCGAAAATGAATAAAACTACTTGCTTCTTGCCAAATTCGTTTCAATTTTCACAAGTGTGCGTGGTCAGCTTCGGACGAACCTCTGAGGACTCTGAGAAGACGAGACGGACCTCACAAATTTCAAGAAAAATGATGCTTCTTGGATGGGATATTTGAAAAAGTTGAAGCAACTGTCCGAACTGGAGTGTGTCCTCGAAAATCAGCGCTCCTTTCAAGACAAACAACAGCTAGTCACTAGATAAAACCTCGAGAAAAGCAAAGGTACGCATGCTGTCCGTGATAAAGCGCCGCATTACGAAAACAGATGTACTCAGAAAACAAATATACGCATGCTGTCCCATAAAACACCGCACAAAGTAAAATGTAAAGAAAAAGAAGAAAAAAAAAGAAAATGGAATGTAAGAGTTTTGCTTTGGTTACTATTAGTTCAATTTAATTATTTCGATGAAGGTACTCTCAAGGCGGTAAACTTTTTCTGTAAGAGCTTAACAAATAATTTAATTCACTTGTAAGTTTTATATCACAAAAAATATATATAAATGAATAAAGGGTTATGCACGTTTCTGTTATTTTTGGGATATTGTGGAACTTATAATTTTAAATACCAAAATGAATGGAGGTTAAATTTATCACTTGTTTATTTTACCTAATAGAATGTAGATCAAGGGATAATTATGGACAGCCTACGACTGGTATATTGAGAGCATAACTAATTTTTTGACATGTGATTTGTTATTGTATATTTATTACAGACATCTAATAAACTTTCAGGATATGTTTGTTTCGCTGACATTGCTTGTGGTTTTCACCTATGCAGCTTTATTAGTTTAGAGCCTGTTCTTTATGTTTTTTTTTATCGAACTGGGGATGAAGAATTTTGAGTTATCATGGCTTTATCTTTCGTTCCTACACAGATTAATTCCTGGAACCTGAGACAACTAAAGGAGAAATTAGCTAGTGCCAGTAAAATTTACATATGAATACCCTACTTTTTAAATTTTATTTAATATT